>JARWKJ010000008.1:1774305-1801805 GCA_029959095.1 Rhinichthys osculus | reverse complement strand
GTTACCAGAACTATACCATGAAAAATACAGTATTAACGTTTTTGGTTTTACAGACTTAACTTCAAATTAACAGTAATAAACCGTAATTCATTATCTGACATAATGATTGTTTACCAACCTATTGAAGTATTAATATCTGTTTTGTACAATTGCAATACACTGACAACCAACAATCATCACAACAGTGACGAGAGTCACATGATAAATCAAAGCTCATCACAAGCAATCTTCCACAAGACAGTTAATACTATTATATTGGAGCTGCACAGTCTCATTCACACAAACATTAAACACCATCATGGTAACACACATAAAATTTTTAAAATTGCAATAAACATTAATTTAACAACATTAAATGTAACATAAAACCCTAATGTACATAACTTATTAGAAAATAACTAAGAAAACTAAGAAGAAACATAGATATTTCAACAAAAATAAATCAAATGTGAAGTGTCATGCAGGGAATTGTGGGAATGTCAATTTACGGCGTTTCACTGTAAATTATACAATGCGTTGTTCTTTTCACTTTCAAAAACTGTAAATTTAACGGTATTTTACAGTAAAATTACATTAAATGTACCGTTAGATCTATCACAGTTATTTACCGTATATAGTAATGAAACTTTCTGTTAACCAATTAACAGTTTTGCACTGTAGCATTTTTACAGTCTTTTACCGTTAAAATTACGAATTTTTTACAGTGTACATGGGACGGGTAGGTCCACGGAGGCTTCCATGCCGTTCCGCCATCTTGAAAAACTATAATAGCAGAGAGGGACAAAAAGTACTAGGCCAACGCGTCGCCACGGCGTGTTTTCGTTCAGAGCCAGCGTCACATGACTGAAAGCAACTGAACTGGACAAGAACATTTGAGAGACGCTTGTCACTGCCCAGGCAAGTTTAAAAGCCTGCACTGCACGGTTATTTATAATGGAGGACCATACTTATGTGGAGCCACAAGACCGGAGATTGCAAAAAACAAGGTTTAATGCCGGGATAGCTTTTTCCAGGTGGAAAGAGTTGGTGCAGGAGAAAGCTTTCAAAATAGACGCTGAAGTGCTTTCTTCTCAACAGGTAAGTCAATGTTGCTGTCTAAATTACAAGCTTTTTTCATTGCTTGGTTACTTCTCTGCCTTTGGAAACTTTCAATTCTATCAAATATCCGTTTGTTTGTTGTGTCAAGTTGCAGTTTGTTTGAAATAACAAAGCTGTTCACCCGAAGGAACACTCGACGAGGTGCTATTATGCTACGTTCACACCGGACGCGAATAGCGTGTCAAATTCGCGTCTACCGCGTCTAGTTTGACGCTTGACCACTTTCTGTTAATTCGCGTGTCAATGGCGAAATTGGCGCGCGTAAAAACAAAAGTTTGAAGCGAAATTTACGCGCGTCAGAGGCGAAAGTTTCGAAACCCGTCGGCGGCCATCTTTTTAGATGTTTATCGAGCATTAGCATTAGCATTATTCGAGAGAGTCACCGCTTGTATATGCTCTGGAGAGCAGAAACAGCTGCGTAGGGGACATCGTCGCTGTACTCGGGTCCACCAGACCCTCAGGAGGGTTTCAGGAGTTTCACCATGTGTTCCAGGAGCTAGGTTTGGTGGACCAAACGGTGAGGACGCTGACGAGGACACCGTAGGCCGTGTAAAGCCTCGGCCTCGAGTGGTCTATGCCTGACGAGCCCGCGCTCTACAGCCGGCGCGAGGTTCACCCTCGCCTGCACATTTATTTGATAATAAATGGAGCCAGCCTCCAAAAGTGAAACCTGTCCTGTGATTTTTTTTATTTATTATACACTATGTGTTTGTTGTTTTTACATTAAAATAATAATGTTTAATATAATCTAAAATAGATATGGAATAAATAGCATTCAATACAAAATTAGTACTATCTCTCATATATTAAAATCGATTTTTTATGTGAAAGATTTGCTTTGTTGTGCATTAGAACCACACCAGACATTTTAGTAATATTACAAAATAATTTATTAAAATAACAAACTTTCACTTCACCACGTGACAGCAGCAAGCAGGCTCCTGATTGGTTAACGCGGCGCGAATTGACGCAGAAGTTCAAATTTTTCAACTCGGGCGGCAGACGCGAATTCGCGTCAAACGCGTGAATGCACAAATAGCACTAACTAAATCATTCGCGCGTAACGCGCTTCCGCGCCAGACGCTTCAATTCGCGCCATTCCCGCGAACTTGACGCGCGAATGAGGCGTATTCGCGTCTACCGCGCCGCGCTCTACGCCTCATTCGCGCCGCAGGAATTTTTTACGCGCGTAACGCGTCTTTGCATTGACTTAACATTGAAATCACTCGCGCCTGACGCGCTATTCGCGTCCGGTGTGAACGTAGCATTAGAAGACATGCTGTCATAGCTTTTTGGCCCATAACGGCTGCCGTAGATGCAGCACGCATTTGAAAAAGCGAGGCGCTGGAGAACAGAATTCGTTTGAATGCAAAATACAATTTCACCGCTATGGGAGAAATTCCTACACAATAAATCATAACGTTATTTTTGAATTTTTATGTCATAATTTTGAGTTTTTAAGTCATCATATGACATATTAAGTATGATTTTTTTTAAGTGGAAACCCCCTATATATAAAATGTATGGTTTCCACTAAACCTGTTTTCAACACTGATATTCTAAGAACCATTATTAATAATTGAGCACCAATAATAATCGAGCATCACATCCTCATATTAGAGTGATTTCTGAAGGATCATGTGACACTGAAGACTGGAGTAATGATGCTGAAAATTCAGCTTTGATCACAGGAATAAATTACACTTTACTATACATTCACATAGAAAACAGCTGATTTACACTGGAATAATATTTCACAATTTTACTGTAATTTGTTTATTTTAAATAAATCTGATTAATTGCAAGCGTTTGACTGTGTGTGTAACGTGAGTTAAAGAATGGAGAACGACAGATCGAGTCTGATGACGTTCATCTGAACTGCATTAGTCACGCGCTGGTGCTCAGGAGTGTTTATCGCATGCTTGATTACGACTGTAATTAACCTGTGTGTGTGTGTGTGTGTGTGTGTGTGAATACTAAACGGGCATCTTCTGCGTTTCTCATTATTATTTCAGCAAATGTCTCTTTTTGTTTAAATGGATCTTCAGGTTACCAGAAAACTGAAGCAAAAACTATGAATTCTACATCCGAATCTTCAATATATTAATGTCTTGTTTTCCAGCACAAATATCTAAACATTCTTAAATCAAGATACAGTTACTGGAGAAGCAATATGACTGAAGATATTAAGATATTTTCTGAAATATTAATCAAAATGAAGTGAAGTGACAAAAATCACGTCAGAAAACTTATCTTGACCCCACTGGCAGATACTTGTCCTTGTTTAAAGCACAAACTCACTTAATTATGATATATTTTTTTTATTAAACAAGTCTTACTATCTTCAGTCATTGTGCTTCTCCAGTAAATGTATCTTGATGTAAGAATGTTTATATATTTGTGCTGGAAAACGAGACAGAAACACTTTTGCAGTGTAAAAATGTACTTCATAAATTGTAACATTGAAGTAAAGCTTTTTCTGTAAATCTGCTGTGAAACAATATGCGTTCTGAAAGCACTGTGCAAATAAACTTGAATTGAATTACCAACACGCTAAAAAGAAAAAATAATGATTAATAGGTTCCAATCCCAGCACTCAATCATGTTGAAAATACGTTTTTTTTTTTTTTTTTTTTTAGTAATCAACTTAAAGCTTGTTGGTTGAACATAATTTCATTAGTTGTCATAACTCTTATGTCTCATATTTATTGTTGAACCAAAACAGTTTTAGAGTGAAATAAGAATATTTATTGTTCAGCAAGAGTAAAAATCTGTCAAATGAATGTGGAGCTGCTCAGATCATGTGATGAGAAATGTTTGCATTCATAATGATATTTTGATTGCAGACTGATAGAAGAATATTAGTAAACACGAACCATGTCACGGTTATACTCGAGTTTTGGGTCAGTTTGATCTTTTTTTGATGTTTGAGTTGTTGGAAATACTGGTTAAGGTTAACCTATTATGATTTTTTTTACAATTTTGTGACCTTTTCACATTTATGGTCATGAAAATAATATAAATACTTATCACATGTACACAAAAAAAAAAAAAACCATGACGACATAATTTTTAAAAACATTTAATTAACTGTTTTCACAAACTCTGAATATTATAAACTATTGTTACTATTTTTAATTTTGGTAATACTTTATTTCAATAGCCCACTTTATAGACATAACTATAAGTAACGTCACATGTCAACTATCAGTCATTAGAGTATTACTGTCTTAATCTTAATCTTTATGCTAACACTTTATCCTGATGCTCTAAACATAGTATATTTTACTTAATGTCATACATGTCAACTTATTCTACTAACCCGAACAGTCTAATACTCTAATGAGAGTTAGTTGACATGTAGTTGCAAAGTTACTTGTTAGTAGAATGTCTAAAGTAGACTATCAAAATAAAAAGTAACTTTAAAGTTCCCCTGTAGTCAATAATTGTATCCCTTAAACTCATCTTTGATTATCAAAATGACATATTTGAAAGTTTTTTCCTTGAAAAATAATGTCTGCATGGCTTAAAATATCTTGAATGTAACTCGACACCCTTGCCTCATTTAGTATGCGCGGTTCTATGAATATGCAAATGAGCCCCGCCTCCACTTACTAACCAGAGATTATTAACCTGCAAAAGCAAAAGATTTGCTTTAAGAGAAACCGAGCGATATTCTTCCAGTCGTCATCATCATCTGGGCTCTGGAAGAAACATCTCTCACAGCAGGAGACATAAATAACGTCAGACAGACACACGGCGTCACACACACACACACACGCAGAGAGAGAGAGAGACACACACACACACACACACACACACACATGGAGAATCTGTGACACGATGAAGCCTGAAGGTCACAGGATTGACATTAACAGGCATGGGCCTGAGGCCTGCAAACTCTGACAGAATCATCACACACACACACACACACACACACACACTCTCTCACACACACACACACACACACACACACACACACACACACACAATATCTCTTTAGAGGAAGAGCAACATCTTAAAGACAGAGTTCGGCCCAGAAATGAACATTTTGCCATTATTTACACACTTTTATTCATTAGATTCAAGATCTTCTTCTCATCCGTACTTTACAGTACAATGACATACATTCTTATTTAGTCCATTCCTCTCAAGAAAGATGACAGGCATTAGAAACTGTAACATACTGTAATAAGACAATGAATATAAGGGACAATATGAATAAACAATACACAATATATGTTCAAATGCAATAAGAAAGAATACGCAGACTGAATGAAATCACAAACCTGCGTGTCTTTCTGTCTCCTGTGAAACACGTCCGTCAGACTGTAGAAGATGATTTATGCTCAACCTTCAATAATCAACCATAAAAGCACTGGAAAATACTGGATATGGATTATTGCTGGGATACTTTAATGCTGCTTATTTTATTTATGGTAAAAGTCTGTAACGGGTAAATTACCGTACTCTGTTACACTGTATAAATCTGAGACATTTCATGTAATCTTACAGTGAAATATTGTTAAACGTACCGTTTTTGGAAAATGCTATCCGTTTATGGGTTTTATGTTGTTTAATGGATGTTTGTTGCATTATTAATATTTTACTTATATTTGTGTCTTTATATTTATATTTACCCCAGATTGTAAAAACTACTATGTTTGTTTCTCTTTATCATCTGTGTTTTTAAGGTAGTTGTCAATATTTTATGAAGATTTTGTAATTATACTATTTACATTATTTAATTTAATGAAATATATATTGTTATATTACATTTAAGTTCAGGCTGTAAAACTGTTCCTACTGTATTTTTTACGGTTAAGTTCTGGCAACCTTTTTTATCATTGTATGAAAATTATTTTTAGAGGTTTGCAAAAATATTAATTTAAATATTAATGTTTGTAAACACAAATATAATTGGAGTTTGTTTTAAAGATGAAAGAAAATAAAGTTTGGGAATAAATGAAGGCGAAATGTTTGTTTTTGTGTGAAGTGTCTCTTTAAATGGAGGAATAAGCAGCTTTACGGCATTTTTTGTCTAAGATAACAGTGAAAATACGGTATTTATTTATTACATGCTTTATTTGTAAATGGCGCCACTGTAAATGAACGAATAAATGAAATAAATCTAACAATTGAGTAGTGTCAAGCGATCACATCTGAACTCTTGATACAGGAGCGCCGTTAATGGCAACATCTGATAGAAAACACTTTTATTTATAAATAAAACATTAGCCTAATGATCACTAAAATCACGAGATGGCAGTAGCGGAGCATTATCGGCTCATATTACTAATATTTTTTTTCCACACGTTTCGTAATAAATATTAAACATCACTAGCTTTAAAAATACATTTAGTTAAAGTGAAGTATGAAGAACTTACAAAGTCGCATGAAAAACAATAACTTTTATTGCGAATGAATTACAGAAAGCGCGCGCCGCGCAGATTGAGCAACAGAGGACGCGCTTCTTAAAGAAACAGTACATGTCTTTATTATCATTATTGCAAATGTGTATATGGAATATTCAGACAGGATGATTGAGGCTTTACTTTTTCAACACAGAGAAAAACAACAACAAAAAATACAAGTGTTGGTATATTTACCGGTTATTGCGTGTGAATTGGCTCAGAGGAAGAGGCTCATGGGTAATAATTGACTGAAGTCTACAAAATAAAGCACATTAAATGACATATTCATTGTCCGAGTGACACCATACATTTGTTTATGCCATAATTCAGTGATGATGCATAATTCTTATAAAGGTTGATTTAAAGTGAAGTGTTGTTAGCTTTGGTAAAATATTCCAGAAAGTCACATATGGATCCATAAAAATATGCATTATGTTTAAACACTGAACAGATTTCATATCCCATGATGTTTTATTGCAGGAAATTGTGAAAATAAAACCTACAACTCACATGTATTTTATGATGTGAAGTCATGTGTGTCTTTCATTCTGCCTGAACTCATTTTAATAAAAGCAAATGTCAAGTGTGAACGACGTGTACGGGTGAATCTCACAAAAACAAGGCGAGGTGACATTAAACTGCAAAATTCAAAGAAAAAAAGGAACATAAAAAATGATTTCTACTTTGAGACATATTTTCATGAAACACATTTCACTGTATTCACGGTTTACTGTAATGTACGAAGTGTTTTTCATTATTAAAGACAGCAGAACAATACTTAATGCTTAACTTAAGATTAAATATATATATATATATATATTTAAACTCTAAATATATAGGCTAAATAAAATAAAAATATAACTAATGATATTTATACTTCCTTTTCTATAATTACACTATAAATTAAAAACATACACAATTAATAATAATTATAACCTAAGAAAATGCATAAAAATGAAATATTTATATATTTATAATATTTATATTTATATAAAATAAACATTATATATATATATATATATATATATATATATATCAACTAAAAAGATACATAAAATATAATATATATATATATATATAATTGAACACAAAATGTTTAAATATATAATTAATAATATATATATATTTAATATACTATATATATGATTAAAATATAACAAATTTAAAACATATATAATTGATAATATATATTTAAACTAGCATATAAGTAAACGAAATACATAATTTAATATTAGTATTATTAAATATATAATTCATAACAATACATATATATATATATATATACACACACACAAACTTTTAATAATAATATTAATGATAATAAATAAATAATAATAATAGGCTTCAATTGATTTACTTGATTTTTTTATTTCGAATGAAATATGATCTGGATTGTGAGATTAACCTGTGCAAATTCACACTGTCATCCATCAAAAATCATATCTGCTAAAGTGCATTTCATATGTGAGATCATCAGTCATAGAAGCGTTTAGATTTTTATATCTAAACGTGAACACAAACGCGACACTGATATCAGCGGTAGGCCTACACAATATTCAATAACACATTAATATCACACACACGAGGCTGAATCAGAGTTATGCTTAAAGGGTTGGCTAACTCTTGCCAAAATTGAACCTATGCTCTTTTCGTTTATCTACCCGAGTCAAACTTTCGTGTAAAAGCATAATTAGAATGGAAACGCCACTTTTAAGATTGACCGTATTTTCGTTTTAGGTAAAAAATGCCTTTTGAATGGGAGTGTATGGGGCGCTTCTATAGCATCAAAATCGCTGTTTTTAAAACACTAAGAAAGCTCGACACAACATAAAACTGCTCGAAGTATCACCAGTGGCTCTACACATGAACTTGAGCATTACATTTATTGTTTGTGTACACAAAGTTTACTAAAAAGAAAGGTTTTGTACGACTCACTTTATCAGTTAGTGTTTCCGGTGGCTGGAATTTCGTCAGTCAAAAGTAGTCAATCTCCGAATGCCACTTAACATGAGGAGAGTAAAGATGGAAAGCTCATAAAGCTTGTTTCCATATAAAATCACGGATATTTTTTGTTTTGTCGTTAGTGAAATTACAAGTTCATGACATTTCCTCATATTGAGTGAGTCAGTTCCAATGGCGCCACCCCAATGGCCAGAATAAAATTTAGTAGCATCAGTTATGCATTTCATAAATAAGTCAAAAATATTCTTTAGTAAAAGAAGACGGGGCATTATGTGTCGTGACGTGCTTTTTAAGTGCCAGGTTACAGTATTCTGTGACAGCAGCTTTTTGATGCGTCTTTGCCACGTTTTGACAAGGATACAAACAGCGCGCCTCCCGCTTTTTTTACGTCAGTTTGGGTGACAAAGTCATCTGAAGTCATTCCATAGCTTAATGTGAGGGACAGAAGTCTATTTACATCATTAAAGTATATGGAAACTCCTTTTCCCTCCTCTGCGACTGTTTCCATTCATACTCAAACAGCGCGCGCGCCTCTTGGATGCACGGTAAAACTCTCTCCAATATGATATATTCACATTATAATGCATGATCTGTAGATAAAAGGCTGTAGATTTGCATAAAATTACTTTATTTTGTTGTAGTTTGTTGTTGTTTTTAAACGACTCACTACCGTGTGCTTGCTAGATCATCACACACACATCACAGGGACTATGAATCGACATCAAACGCACAATAACTGGAATATAAAACTGGAACAAAGGAACAAATCGCACTAGGATTTCTGCGCTCGACATTTCTTCGCTTTGTGACGTGAACTTATAAATGCGCACTTATGCAGCGCAGCGCTGCACACATGTTGCTTTGAGCACATCATTCTGCACCCGAGATGCGCATACACGCTGTGTGCGCTCTGTTTTTCATGTTATCATGGGTTTGAGCACTGAAATATTATTAAAAGCCAATATATTTTGTTATACCTAGCCTGCTCAATACATTTAAAATAAGCATAATTTAATTGTATATTATTTCTTTGTAGTGTAGGTTATATATGCACTTCTGAATTCTTGACATTAATATATAATTATAAAATTGTGAAATGTATGATTGCCTGATTGAATTTTATAAGAGAACTAATAGTAATTTGTTTTTATTAACATATTTAGATTTTATAAAATTACTATGCAGATTTTCTCAAGAATTACTTTTTGCTGCTGATTTATACACTCATTAAGTTTATTAAAAATTCATAGTACATTTATGTAATACTTAAAGGTGTTAACTGTAATCTTACACTGCAAAATAATAACTTAAAAAGGATTAAATTCATCACAATTATGTAAGTATCTGGAAATTTGTCGTGGGGCGAGGGCCCTTATATATATATATATAATATATATCATTATATATAATATATATTAGTAGGGCCCTACTAATATCATTAGTAAGCTAACATTAAATATAACACAATAAACCAAAGTATATCAGTAGGAGTTTCCTTAAGTCTTTCTGATAGTTTTCTACAGGTCGGTTTACAACAACAGTAGAATAAAATTCTGAAATTATGGTTTATTATAGTTTTGGTGTGCCACCCCAAGATTTTAAGTGGCCCCATCTGGCCACCCCTATGAAAAATTTCTGGAGGCGCCACTGGTCAGTTCATTACGTTGCATTCGGAGATTGACTACTTTTGACTGACAAAATTCCAGCCACCGGAAACATTAACTGATAAAGTGAGTCGTACAAAACCTTTCTTTTCAGTGAACTTTGTGTACACAAACAATGAATTCAATGCTCAAGTTCACGTGTAGAGGCCCTGGTGATACTTCAAGCACAGTTTATGTTGTGTCGAGCCTTCTTAGTGTTAAAAACAGCGATTTTGATGCTATCATAGAAGCGCCCCGTTCACTCCCATTCAAAAGGCATTTTTACCTAAAACGAAAATACGGTCTATCTTAAAAGTGGCGTTTCCTCGAAAGTTTGACTCGGGTAGATAAACGAAAAGAGCCTAGTTTCAATTTGGCACGAGTTACCCTTTAAAGCATGGTTTCTTAAAAAATAAATAAAAATAAACATTCATAGAACACAATGAGGCGACAGCAGAAGAAACACACGCTGACATTATTATTATTATTATAGGCAAAGTTATGAAAAAATATTTAGCTTCCAAGACTCACCTGGTTTCTTTCACTTTCTTAGACTTTCACACACACATCGACACCGAGACTAAATAAACACTTGGGTTTGGAAGGACACGAGGGTGAGAAAATAATCACAATTTTAAGTGGATTATAATTTTGCGTCCTGCACCTTTAAAAACTGTACATTTCCTTTGAATCGTGTGTGTAATATAATAAAAATCCTTTGGATATGAGCTTAACAGCTTCAGTCACTCTCCTCTCGAGTTTCTCAAGGTAACGAAGCATCATGGATTGTTGGAAGGATTCTCTCTGTCGGGATTAAACTCAATCTGAAGACGAGATCATCAATAATGAGGCTTCAATAAAGCAATTGCTCTATAACAGCTTTGATATGATTCAGAAAATCATACCTTTCTTTCTCTTAATATGAATGTACTTTCATAAACAAATGAGCTGTTCTGAACATGAAAACATATGTACATAGCTGTTATTAAAACGAATCCTGAATCCTGATTGGACGAGCCTGTTGATAAGCCTGTCAATCAAACGCAGATGCAAGTTTCTGTAGTCACAGCTTAGTGGAAGAACTGAGTTATTAATATTAATAAATGCAACTATCAACAGAACATTGGTGCATTCGATCATACAGCCGTTGTGAAAAAGCAAAGTCAAAATTATACACTCTTAAAAAATGCTGGGTTGTTTCAACCCATGTTTGGGTCAAATATGGACAAATCCAACCGCTGGTTTACATTTTTGAATTCATATTTTTAAACCCAACGGTTGGGTTCATCCATATTTGACCCAAACATGGGTTGAAACAACCAAACATTTTTTAAAGTGTATGCTGTTTTAATTTACTACTTTTTTGACACACATTTCATTTACTCGAGAGAACCTGAATGATGGATCATTCACACTAAGACCTTGTATGCGAGTAAACGAGTCGACTGTGAGGATGAGAAGAGGTTTAGGTGGTATTGGTTCATTAAGTGCAGTAAAAACACTCTTTCTGCAGCTCGACTACACAGTTCATGACAACAGATTCAGAATAAACCAGATGAGAAGACTGACAGACATCACAAACACTCTTAGAACGAAAGGTTCTTTGTGGAACATTAAAGGGTTCCGTCAGCCGCTTCATACAGTGGTTCCCATCATGTGACTACTACAAATATGGAACCTATAACATCCTATTTAGCTGAGATTATTAAAATGTCACTAAGACCTTTTAAGAACTTCTCACTTGTGGAAATAAAAATGGTTCTTCTATTGTTGCATCGCTAAAAAAAAAAAACTTTTGTTTAAAGTGTGGGATCATCTTATGGATTTAGTTTTAATTAAATCATTTAGTTTTATTTCTTTTCATTTTAATTACTTTTTATGATTTAAATAGAAAAAAAAAACCTGTTAAAGTATTATGCGTATTAAAGGCTTTATATACAATGCATTATCATGTATTTTTTAATGCATTAATTATGCACTTTATATGATCTCATGATTAACTTTACCCACCGTTATAATACATGATAATACTTATCTATTCATTGCATAGAAAGCATTAAAACACATGACAAAGAACCAATATCAGACCTGCAAATATTATATTTTAACTTTGGATACAATTATTTATGAAAAGATATATAATGCACATTATGAATACCTATTTAATGCATTACACATAAAGGCTTTAAATTTCCCCTGTAGTCGATCATTTTATCCCTTAGAACTCATCTCTGATCACCAAAATGACATATTTAAACCTTTTTTTCCCTAAAAAATATATTTGTGTGTTAAAATATCTTGAATGTAACTCGACACCCTTGCCTCATTTAGTATTCGTGGTTCTATGAATATGCAAATGAGCCCCGCCTCCACTCACTCACTCAGCTCAGAGATCCACTGGTTGACGATCACAGGTTGATCTGATTGGTTACAAGGTCGTTTGTGACGTCAGAAACACCAGCGATTTCAAACCGTGTTTTTGAGACTGTCTTTGGTTCACTGCAGTTTTAAGGAGGAAATACTCAGCAATGCTGTCGACTTATGAACTTACACATGGTTTGTCATAAAGCGTATTAATAACACCACATAGACACATAAACAACATTAAAAACTGGATTTTCACCACAGGGGGACTTTAAATAAAGTGTTACCGTATTATGCATTTATTTAAGACATTAAATAAAGACAAGTCAAGAACCACTGAACCTTTCGTTGTAAGAGTGAGAGACTCTCCAGATTCATTAGATCATCACATCATGACAGAAACACACTCACACACTCACAGTGCGGGAAAGACGATCACAGACGAGCCCTTCAGAAGAACAACACACACTCATGATCGTCCGACTCTTCATAGATCCCCTTCCTCAGGCACAGTTCTCCGGCGTGAGATTGTCAACACTGGGAAGGAATCGACGGGCTCGTGTAATAAAGAATGGTTCGTTTGCATCTGAGCAACTTCCACCTTCAGTTGAACCGGTTTATAAAAGTGAAGCAACTGCATTGTGTGTCACAGAGACAGCGAGTCCTGAGGAGCAGAAGATCTCAGGTGTTTCTCAGAAGATCCTAGAAGATCTCAGATCATCTTAGGTGTTTCTCAGAAGATCTCAGGTGCTTCTCAGAAGATCTCAGATGTTTCTCAGAAGATCTCAGGTGTTTCTCAGATCATCTCAGGTGTTTCTCAGAAGATCCTAGAAGATCTCAGCTGTTTCTCAGAAGATCTCTCTCAGATCATCTCAGGTGTTTCTCAGAAGATCTCAGATCATCTCAGGTGTTTCTCAGAAGATCTCAGGTGTTTCTCAGATCTCAGGTGTTTCTCAGAAGATCTCAGATCATCTCAGGTGTTTCTCAGAAGATCTCAGATCATCTCAGGTGTTTCTCAGAAGATCTCAGGTGTTTCTCAGAAGATCTCAGGTGTTTCTCAGAAGATCTCTCTCAGATCATCTCAGGTGTTTCTCAGAAAATCTCAGATCATCTCAGGTGTTTCTCAGAAGATCTCAGATCATCTCAGGTGTTTCTCAGAAGATCTCAGATCATCTCAGGTGTTTCTCAGAAGATCTCAGATCATCTCAGGTGTTTCTCAGAAGATCTCAGGTGTTTCTCAGAAGATCTCAGGTGTTTCTCAGAAGATCTCAGGTGTTTCTCAGAAGATCTCTCTCAGATCATCTCAGGTGTTTCTCAGAAAATCTCAGATCATCTCAGGTGTTTCTCAGAAGATCTCAGATCATCTCAGGTGTTTCTCAGAAGATCTCAGATCATCTCAGGTGTTTCTCAGAAGATCTCAGATCATCTCAGGTGTTTCTCAGAAGATCTCAGGTGTTTCTCAGAAGATCTCAGGTGTTTCTCAGGTGTTTCTCAGAAGATCTCAGGTGTTTCTCAGAAGATCTCAGATCATCTCAGGTGTTTCTCAGAAGATCTCAGGTGTTTTTTAGAAGATCTCAGGTGTTTCTCAGAAGATCTCATGTCTTTCTCAGAAGATCTCAGGTGTTTCTCAGAAGATCTCAAGTTTTTCTCAGGTGTTTCTCAGAAGATCTCAGATCATCTCAAGTGTTTCTCAGAAGATCTCAGGTGTTTCTCAGAAGATCTCTCTCAGATCATCTCAGGTGTTTCTCAGAAGATCTTAGGTGTTTCTCAGAAGATCTCATGTGTTTCTCAGAAGATCTTAGAAGATCTCAGGTGTTCTCAGAAGATCTCAGGTGTTTCTCAGGTGTTTCTCAGAAGATCTCAGGTGTTTCTCAGGTGTTTCTCAGAAGATCTCAGGTGTTTCTCCAGAGTCCAGCCTGAAAATCCTGATTGGACTGAATCCACTGACCTTCATAAATCATCCACGGGTCCTTCAGCATCGGCGACTCCTTCAACGTGAGTCTGGAGACCAAACATGATCCGAGTTAGTCTCGTTTTCAAACATGGGTTAATAATAATAATTATGCCCTTTATTATAACTTAATAATATTTTTTTGTTATTATTATTATTCACACATGGGGTTAATAATAATTTTGCCCTTTATAAGAATAATCCCATATGGGTAAATAATAAATTTGCCATTTATTATAATTTAATAATAATGTATTTAATAATAATGAGTCAGGAGTTGGAATTACGAGTATTGAAAACGATCAGGATAGTTTTATATTTGAAAATCAACAAACAACAAATAAAACAAGCAGCTCTATGCACTTTTTAAGGCAAGATTCTATTCTGTGGCATTTCCTTCTGACCGTCGTCAATAGCAACGCATTATAAACACAGTGCAAATCCATGCATCACAACGGACGCGCTCTCTCGTTTCATTCAAATACAATTTGCCGTCTTGCGTCTCCGTTTTTGATTGTATTGAAAATAAAATCAGAGTTAATTTATTGTTTACAGAGTTTGATAATATTGTTGTGATCATCTTGTCTGGACGATTGTTTTGTACGCTGTACAAAATGGATTTATAAACAGGTAAGATTTAAAACATTAATGCGAACTTTTCTTCGTGGAAGCTTCACGTTTATTTCGAGTGAGATAAAATATTTCAACTCAAAACAACATTTTGAAGTGTATTGCAGCGACTTTTTTGTGCATGTTCTGCAGACAGGGTGACCATCATCGATTAAGTTTCCCTCAGGACTTTTGTAAAAGCCAAAATATGACCACACACCTCAGATTTGGCCCTCTTAAAAGGCAGAAAACTCAGATGAAGGTGGGGAAGAAAATACTTCAAATGACCGCTCTGTTGCAAAGCTACTTGCGTCACTCCAGTCGATCTCCATTTTAGCGAGTTTGACAGCAGCTCTCAATCAATCCCTCACTGCGGTCTCAGTTCGTCCCCTCTATCTCCACTGGGCTCTGCCCACTTTTCCAGCATTTTTCAAATATTGCCAGTGGGTGGAGTCAGGCTCTGACCAGGGGTTTAGTTACCCTTTAAATATATAATTTGTGAAAATGACAGTGTTATTTTAGATTTTATGTTTTAGTTAAAGGTTTAGTAATTTTGTTTTATGTCATTTTTATTAGTTAAACATAAAAGTACTAAAAGTAAAAAATGAATACAAACTATTTGGACTTTCAACTATTTATTTTTTCCCACTATTAGTTTTAGTTATTTTAGTACATTACGTAAAATTAAATGGAAATGTGAAATGTTACTTTGGCAACGAGCTGAAATAAAATAACATAAGTGTTTTATGGTTTTAGTTTACTATAATAACTCTGGTCTGTGCAAAATAAGTCATAAAATTTTTAACCATGGAATGGAAAATATCCGGGATCTGCCGTTTCACATCCATGAACTCAATCTCAGGATAAACGACTCAGTTCGGGAAGATTTCAACAGCAGCGTATGGATATAATAGAAGCGATATTCTGTATTCATCACACAGAAGCTCTTCCTTTAAAGATAAAGCTGCAAGGTGTCCTACTTATGACTCACACCAATTATTATTTCTTATTAAACAGACCGGCACAATCCAAGACGGAAGGACTTATGAAGGACAAAGAAATATGAATTACAGACATGATCCTCAACAGTTTCAAACGCACATGCATTAGAGTATGACTTTTATTTATTATTTCTCTCTCTGTACTCTTATTTTTGTGTTTTTAATGATTGTGAAGCACTTTGGGCAACAGCTGTTGCATTAAATGTGCTTTATAAATAAATAAATAAATAAATAAATGAAATGAGTGATGCTTATGCAAAACATTTAGCAATATTTCACTGGTTCATTATTTTTGCGCAGTAACACATGGAAAGACCAACACGGTTCTGAATTACAGCCAGAATTTTATTTATACTCATGTTGACTATATTTAAATGTTAACCAATTTTAATAGTATTTCTATAATTCGCTTCAGATACAAAACAATCCTTGCGTTTTGATAGACTTGTAGTCACGTCCGCCTATACCGAGACCAAGACCAAGTCAAGACCAAGACCAAGTCAAGACCAAGACCAAGTCAAGACCAAGACCAAGTCGAGACCAAGACCGAGACCAAGTCAAGACCAAAACCAAGACCAAGTCGAGACCAAGACCGAGACCAAGACCAAGTCAAGACCAAGACCAAGACCAAGTCGAGACCAAGACCAAGACCAAGTCGAGACCAAGACCGAGACCAAGTCGAGACCAAGTCGAGACCAAGACCAAGTCGAGACCAAGACCGAGACCAAGTAGAGACCAAGACCAAGACCAAGTCGAGACCAAGACCAAGTCGAGACCAAAACCAAGTCGAGACCAAGACCAAGTCAAGACCGCGACCAAGTCGAGACCAAGACCAAGACCAAGTCGAGACCGAGACCAAGTCAAGACCAAGACCAAGACGAGACCGAGACCAAGTCAAGACCGAGACCAAGACCAAGTTGAGACCAAGACCAAGTCAAGACCAAGTCGAGACCAAGACCAAGACCAAGTCGAGACCAAGACCAAGACCAAGTCGAGACCAAGACCAAGTCGAGACCAAGACCAAGTCAAGACCAAGACTTAGTCGAGACCAAGACCAAGTCGAGACCAAGACCAAGTCGAGACCAAGACCAAGTCAAGACCAAGACCAAGTCGAGACCAAGACCAAAACCAAGTCGAGACCAAGACCAAGTTGAGACCAAGACCAAGTCAAGACTGAGACCAAGACCAAGTCGAGACCAAGACCATGACCAAGTCGAGACCAAGACCAAGACCAAGTCGAGACCAAGTCGAGACCAAGACCAAGAACAAGACCGAGACCAAGTCGGAAGATCGAGTGTTGTAGTGTTGTTGAAGCTAAGCAATAACTTGTAAGATTTTGTTTTGCATTGCCTGCCTATCTCTGCCAATTTCAAAGTCTCCAAATGAATCCATTCTGCAACTTTTAAATCCATAATTATATTTTTAAAAACGAAATTATAAGCTTAAGTGCAGGATCCAAAAGTTGGTCATTTTGTCGCTATGGTTACACACACACACACACACACACACACACACTGTTGGCGGTGCGCTCAAAGTCATCTGTCAGTTGTGCAGTTACCCAAAATCTCCTGAATGAAGTTAAAACCCATCATGTCACTGATATGTGTTTTACTAAATATTAATACATCAAAAACTGTACATGATATGTGTTTTTTAAATCAAGTGATCAAAGTGCTCATTGCCGCTGCGATCAGTGGCGCGGATACGGTGTTTTCTTGTGTGGCTCGCGCACACCGCACTGTTTTCACTCGGACGCGCGCTTCAATCCGTTGCGGATATCGCCGTGGATATTGATATTGCTAAATCCCCCGACCACTATGTCGGTCTGAGACAGCGAGACCTAGACAAGACCGAGAGGTCCGAGACCAAGACAAGACCAAGACCAAAGACCGTCAATGCCGTGACAAGACCGAAACGTAAAAGTGGTCTCGAGACATACATCACTACGCTTTGACAAGGGCCGTCACGATTCCTCAATTAAATTCGAGAACTCGATCTTAAAAAATCTTCGTCTTGACGATTAAAATACCAAAAATGGCGCTTTTCTCTGACGCCACGTCATTAGACGGCTTTCAAAGGCTGCATGATGTATTAAAACTAGGGCTGTCAGTTAAACGCGTTATTAACGGCGTTAACGCAAACCCATTTTAACGGCGTCAATTTTTTTATCGCGCGAATAACGCGTTTGGCCTAGCAAACTTTGTAGTTTTTTTCACATGCTTTTGCAACAGGATGCGGCGCTGCGCTATGATACCTATTCATTTCAATGGCTTGCGCTGCGCGAGGACGTTTTGTTGCTTCGTCGACCAAAGCGCAAGCGGATCTAGCTAGACCGGAAACAAAACAACAGGCACGCCACACACACTTGTTTGGGCTTGCGAGACGGCCAAATAGTTGGTTAACGTTACGTTTTGAGTGGATGACGAGCGCGAGACGCCGAAATGGATGCCAATAAGATTCTGAATGGAAAGTTTACTTTTAAAAAGTTGGCAAATGGTTCCATTGACGAGACCAAAGTGATCTGTGTGTTTTGTCGTTGTGAACTGAGCTATCATCATCGCAGCACGTCCAGTCTGAAACACCACTTGATGATGGCCAAGCACACACACACACACACACACAGCTGATGCGAATTCTCCACCCCCTCGTCAATATCAGGACCTCGTCAGTATTTCTTTCACCCTTTTATTGATGGACAGTGTTACATTGTGTGAGAGATTTTTTTGCTCCAAGTGAGAATGTTAGTGTGAAATTGAACACAGTACGTCAATGTTGTTTTCAATAAAAAACATTTGCACAAAGCAAGCCGATCCACTTTTCCATGTTGATAAGAGCATTAAAATGAGAAAAAAATAATGGGACAAAAAGAAATCAAGAGACATTTAGAATAGATAAAAATGTGCGATTAATCGCGAGTTAACTATGACATTAATGCGATTAATCACGATTAAATATTTTAATCGTTTGACAGCACTAATTAAAACCATTTAAAAATCATAATTTTACATAGTGTGATTGTGAAGTCAAAGGCTGCGATTGAGTTAAATAAAAGCATACGCTGCGTGTTTCAGAGTGAAGCGCGTCGCTGTAATTATTTACACGCGCACATGTTTGTCCCAGCGGCTCAGTTCACAGTAAATGCTGCTCTACACTAGGGCTGTCAATCTTCCTTTAGAATACTATTCGATTCCTTATTTTATTTAATATTCGAATAATATTAAAAAATTATATGCTCAAATTCTCGTTCTTTCCACTAGAGGGACATCTAACATTACAATAAACATTTTATTCGTGCTGAATATGGTTGAAGTGCTTCCGATGGTTTTCGGCTAATATCTCCGCGAAAACACCACCAAGAATGCTGAAACTTATATCGTTCTTTTCAGTTCAACTAGACGGTTCAAACGAGCTCGGTGCTTGCCGAGATATTTGCGCTTCACTGGCGCTTTTTTATGTTGTTAAACATTTACCATTTTTGACAGTATTGTTATGATGATACGGCGTGGATAACTATTGCGTTACGATTCAAAACAAAACAAAACCATTTCATTTTCACATGCGTGTAAGCCAAGGCAGCGAGAAAGGCAAGATTGCATAATTTTTTTAACAAAATATATACATAAAAAAGCAATATTCGAATAGTAACTTCAGCATTCGAATAGTATTGATTTTTTAAATATTCAAATTATATTCGAATTTCAGAATTCGTTACAACAGCCCTACTCTACACACACTCCACACTCTACACACACTCCACACTCTACACACACTCCACACACTACTCTACACACACTCCACACTCTACACACACTCCACACTCTACACACACTCCACACTCTACACACTCTACACACTCTACACACTCCACACTCTACTCTACACACACTCCACACTCTACTCTACACACACTCCACACTCTACTCTACACACACTCTACACACACTCTACTCTACACACACTCCACACTCTACTCTACACACTCTACTCTACACACACTCCACACTCTACACACACTCCACACTCTACACACACTCCACACTCTACACACACTCCACACTCTACACTCTACTCTACACACTCTACTCTACACACACTCCACACTCTACACACACTCCACACTCTACACACACTCTACACACACTCCACTCTACACACACACTCTACTCTACACACACTCCACACTACTCTACACACACTCCACACTCTACTCTACACACACTCCACACTCTACACACACTCCACACACTCCACTCTACACACACCCTCTACTCTACACACACTCCACACTCTACTCTACACACACTCTACTCTACACACACTCTACACTCTCTCCATTATCTACACAAACTCCACACTCTGCACACACTCCATTATCTACACACACTCCACACTCTACACACACTCCATCTCTGCATCTGCTGATGTTCGGGTTTACAATAACGTGCATTTGGGAATGCATATAAAGTCTGACTTAGGGCGGCAGTGGCTCAGTGGTTCATGTGGGTTGTCTACAAACCAGAAGGTTGGTGGTTCAATCCTCGGTTCCACCTGACCAAGTGTCGAGGTGTCCATGAGCAAGACACCTAACCCCAGCTGCTCCCGACGAGCTGGATGGCGCCTTGCATGGCTGCCGTCGCCCGTCGGTGTATGAATGAGTGAGTGAATGGGTGAATGTGAGGCAAATGTAAAGCGCTTTGGTGGCCATTGGGTCTGTGAAAGCGCTATATAAATGCAGTCCATTTACTTGCTTTGTGTTTGATAGGAAGTGTTGCACTGTTATGACTATTAGCTCGGTTAATAAACTAATCTCTGCATATGTCATGTTTGGGGTCCTTATTACAGTTTTTCTCGATTGTTTACACACATTTTCTGAAAGCATGCCTCATACTCTCAGAACTCTACACACAAATCAAAAAAACACACACACAATGGGCAAAACCCCTCAATTCTCCTCCAAAATGAAACTTTACATTCAAAACAATGTTATTTCTTCTCAAAATGGTATTTTGTTTTCAAATGACACACACAAACCATCATATGAATAGACATTTATAAGAACCAGTTGAACACTGATGTGCTCAATGTAAAACACTATGATGAATGGAAAACACTTCTTCTCGATTCATCATAATGACTTAGGCCTTTTTGTTGTTCAGTGTTACACTTACTACACAGTACATACCTAAATGTGTTGTAAAATATTTGAAAATATTTTTTTTATACTCAGACAAACACCGTAACAAATATATTTATTTTTCCCACAAAAACAATGTACACAGTGTACAAAGTTGCACATACAGTGGTCTACATACAAAACAACAGAAGAATTTACTGTATACAGTTACAGTAAAAAAAAAAAAAAAACACTATGCTGCTCTTCTGTTTCGGTCTTTTATGCTAAAGCTCTGATTGCTAATTGTAAAGCTGTGTGACATGTGTTTGCCCATGTGATGAGTCAGTGTGCATATTTGAATGGCAGTGAAAACAAGAGACTTTCTGCATGAAAATTGTGCCAAATGCAGAGAATTGTGTGTAGTGTTTTGAAAAAAGTGTGTTTTAGAACAGCAATTTGAGTGTAAAGCAGGAATTGTGCTTGTAGTTTAGCAGAATTGGTTCAGGGGGTTGGTGCATGAGTTACATGTTGTGGTCATTGTGTCTCAAGTCCCAGTATTTGTGTGTAAACAATTGAGAAAAACTGTAAGTTCATCTGGGAACACAACGTGCGCCAAACTGTTGTTCATCTCGATTTCAAAATAAAAGTTTGTATGTTTTGATGTTCTTATGCAAGGAATAACGATGGCTGTAGAATCTCTATCGTGAAGACCTGGACAAATATTAAAGGTGAAGTGATCATTTGAATTAAATGTTGTTTGGCCGATATTAAACCAGGATTTGATCTGCTGTAAAGTGTAACAATAACCATAATCACCTGTCATAACCATAATCATAACCATAACCACCAGTTCACTGGCGCCTCTGCAGATATTCCTTATAATACATCATGTACATACGTTGATTATGTTTATATTATGTATATTACATTATGTATTTTAACAGTGTTGTTCAATAAAATAATTTCTGATACTTTATCGGAACCTATTTGTACTGCCTCATTGTTATTATACCCATGTATTTTAAGTAATGTTATTGTTCACTTAGGTCTATATTTATTACCACAACAAATGATCAGATTACTCGATTAATCGTCAAAATAATCAACCAATTACTCTATTACTAAAATGATTGTTAGTGACAGCCCTGTATACACACATATATATATATATATATATATATATATAATTTTATTTATTACTATTATTTGTATTTTATTGCATTTTATAGTATATTGATTATCTAGTATAAAATATATAGTAAATAGTATTTTGTTAATTTGATGTAGTTCACAGTGTATTAAATAATATTGAATATTAAAATGTGTTAGTAAATGTTGAGCTTGACACAATAAAGGTTAGTATTTATATATATATGACGTTAACACTATGTGTGTAAATGATCTCTGATCGAATGATTAATGCTGGAACGCTTCCCAAAGGTCATTTGCTAAAGGAAGAGCCCTAAATGATTAATCACACAAAAGAAATGCCTCCTCGAATCAGCGTTGTCAAACAATAATGTGTGCCGGCGGCAAAAACATTTTAGATATGCAACAAACAAGCGGGAATCTTCAGTGAAGAGACGCATGAGCGCTTCCTCTGGTAGTGAAGCATTACACACACACACTCTCACTCTCACACACACACACACACACACACAGACACACACACACACACACTCACTCTCTCACACACACTCTCACACACACACACACACACAGGCGCGCTGGAAGCTGTTTCATGCGAGGGGGGCTGAGGGCTGGGTTGGAAAATATGTGACGTCATTATGTTATGGCTGGCGACAAGACGTGACATTTCTCTGTACTGTATATGTGTTGTAGCCATTAAATAAAACATTTAGTTTCATATGTAATTTTAAATATTATAGGCTAATGTTATTTTTTTATTTAATCAATGTTGATTATGAAAGTCAGCATGCAGCGTGAGAAAGATATGATACATGAGATCATGAGATACCCAAAATGTCTGGAGACATGTCACATGGAGTGGGTAATGCATGATTTTTACCTTCACTAAGTTTTTTTTTTTTTTGTAGAAAGACTATTTTTAAAAGATTTTCGTTTAGTATAAATTGTATCTTAAAGGCACACTATGCAAGAATTGTACCTTGATATAACAGCTTCAAAGTCATTTCGGTGGTAAACAAACTCATAGTAGGGCGAATCATCCTGGTAATAAAGCTTGGCGGGGTCGCCGCTGGAAAAACCAGCAATGCAAGTTTGAGAGGAGCGCCCCCGACAAATCTCGCGAGAATCACGACTTGCTTTACGGCAACGACGTCACACACATCAACAACCACATATGAAGCACGAAGACACTTGCGCGCATTTCAGACGTGATACTTGACGATGGAAAAAGCAAAGAAAACGCGGTCGGAAGAGACTTGGAAAAGGAAAAGAGAATCTGACCGCGTGAGGAACCGGAAAAGAGTCCCTGATTCGCCCTCGCTATGTGTGTGCGTGTTGTGTGAGTGAGCGCGAGGGCGGGCGCGGCTGATGAGCTGATCAGCGCCAGCTGTTTTGAATGAGGATGTCCGATATATTGTTTGTTACCTAGTCCTGTCTTTGTCAGATGGTAGTTGAGGCTACCAGGGTTCTACTCGCCGTGTTCTCCTGCATTCCACTCCTGTACCATGCTGTGGTTTCCTGAGATTTTCCCGGAGGAATTTCTACCTGTTCCTGCATCTGTGTCTGTCTGCCCACTGGGTCCCTTCTGTCCCTTCTGTCTGCTTCCATTTTGACCCACACGGATATCTACTATTGTGCTCAATAAATTACTGTTTACTCGCAACTGAATCCTTTGACTATTTCCTTGTGACAGTCCCACTCGGTCGGGCTTTCACTAGTTGGCGCGAGCTAAAAAGCAGCACTGGATTCAACCGCGATGCTGACCTGGCGATCTTGTTGATGGATTAAGTAGCCTAAATCTCTTATTTCTAAACTTGTTTGCGTTCTATGTTGTTGCGCTTGCTTGTAGTATGCCATTTTTTTTACGATGCTGTTCATTCATCCATTGTTGATAATTAGACCAGTCCAAAAATGTCCACATATGTCTAGATAGCTATTTACGACAGTGTAAGTGTTCCACAGCGACTACAGGGGTCACTGTTTGACTAAAACACAATTTCTGCATAATGTGCCTTTAATTTTGATCAATGTTTTATCAACCAATTGCCTGTATTTAATAAATAAGAAGCAAATATATAGCATACAATGTAAGGCGCCGGCGATCACTTGCTGCACGTGAACTGGAGGGCGCCGAAACTCAGCTTGTGCCTCACAGCTTTGAGAAATATAGGCTGTCTATTAGCTTGAAATGTCTACTTTTAAACGAAACTATTCAAAACGAAAAGAAATAGGCTACTTTCTGATTATGTAGGCCTAATCAAATGTGCATTTCTCTCTGGCGTTCATGGCGAGTACGCATAACTTCATCTTTGCAGCGACACAGAAAACACCTGATTATTAATAAACAACTAAATGTCTCCTTGCTATTTTTGACACATTAATAATCATTACTTTCGCCGGTTCTTTGTGGCAAGCTTTATGAGTGCGGCTATATTAGGCTACGCAAACACTCATCCTGTAGAGCCTATTTAAGTAATTAAATCAATATAAAAGGGGCGATGTGTCCACAGTGGCTAAAATGAACAACTACTAGTCGACTACAAAAAATCTTTAGTCGGAGGCAGCCCTTATTACACATATTTCCGAACCGAGTCATCTTCATCTGGCCATTCTGGGTTGAGCGAGAGACCCTGAGCGGAATGAGCGAGTGGAGCGTAAAGCCCCGTTCACACTACACGCGACCAAGCGACGTGATACCATTCATTTCAATAGTGAGTGGGCGACTTCTGGCGACACGCGACAGCGACCGTTGGAGACCGGATGGGGCGTGTCTGACGACGCGACAAAGTTGAGATTTGTTTAACTTTATGCAAATGCAGAGCGACTTTCGGGAGCGACAACCAATAGGAGTGAAGTCAGTGGAGTGCGTCACTCTTCAGTGCTGAGTCTGACCGAGGCAAGTTGAACGAGAAGGTCGTTTTAGCCGTCAGAAACTGTCCTATTATTTATGATATATCTCCGTGTACATACAGTGGTATTCACCGTACTGACTCCGTGCCTGAATGGTTTCGGGAACCCAGATAGACCGGTATTTGCCCGTTTTCTGCAGTTAAATAGCCGCGATGGCAAAGAGCACTCACTGTTTCTCATTCATCTTTAATATTATGCATTTTATGTACTGATTCCATTTATATTTAGACTTTTCCTTCCGAAATATTTGTTTGTAGCGGCAAGAAAACTTATTTGTTGTCTAACATAGACTAACATCCGTGAATGTCACTCACAAACATTACTAGGCAACCAGTAGTGGGAACGCCCACTAGCGACCTCATCGCCAGCGACAGGCGACTTGCAGCGACAAAGTCGCGTGTAGTGTGAACAGGGCTTTAAGCCTTGTTTATACTCGACGCGTCCGCACGAGCGCGAGTCTCCGCTGACTGCGCGCGGACCTCTCCAAACGGACGAGGCGTTTATACTTGACGCGCTCGCCGTTGTGCTATTCTGTGAAACGACAGGGGCCGACTCGGAGTAATTCTCCTCTAAACCACCAGGAATCAGCAGCGAAGAAGTAGTTTGCCGTTTATTAGTAGTTTATTAATTGCTGATTCATATAAAAAGAGTAATAAATGCAGTAGGTTTATTGTACTTGCACTGCATGTAAACTAGTTAAACAACTGAAGCCTTATTGAAGAGTGTTTAAAAACCTTAATTTCATCAGCAGGGCTTACTTCTGCTATTGTAGGCTTATTTTATAAATGTAAGCAGTTACTTTAGACAAGTGCAAACTGGGTGCTTAATGCAAATGTGTTCCTATTCACAAAATGAGAGGCTTTTATGGTCGCCCATTAATGCAAAAGTCTCTGTGTATAGAAGGATCATAAACATGCTGGTACAGACGTACCAGTTCGGCCAGATTCGGCTCGAAGTCGTTCATCTTCGGATGCGGCGCCGCGCGCGATGTTACAAAAAGTGCCGTGTACACCGCCAGGCGAAATGGGGTCTTGCGCACCCAACGCGCACGACCGCCCACACCGCAATGACGTCATTTTTGCCGCGCGCAAACTCTTGCGGACGCGTCGAGTATAAACAAGGCTTTGCCTCTCCGCTGATCGGAACAAACTAAGCATGACAAATTCAAACTTTATTTAATTTTCTCCTTAGCTTGAACACTCACTACATTATCAAACACAGCATGTCTATTTTCTTTTTCTTTTCACGTTTTTTAGTACAATATTAGGCCTATGTTAGTTCACCGCCCCCACCAGGGGGGCTGTGGCTATGACGAGGGGGTAGCACCCCCCTTCCCACGCTACTGCACACACACTCACCAATTTATACTTCTGCGTCGAACTCACGCCGTAGCTACGTCGTAGGCTGTGTGTAGCGCGCGTACCCTTCGGCGTAGTCGTGCACCTCTCCAAAAATGTAACAACGCGTCAATTCTACGCGCACCGCAAGCGCTGTGATTGGTCTGCTAGAACCGCTCCCCGGCTTTCACATGCTCCCTCTGCATGTGTATTGCGCGTCAACGCGGACAACGACGCAGAAGTAATGCAAACCAACGCGTAGGCTCCGGCGCAGAAGTATGAATCAGCCTCACACACACACTCACAGACAGGGCCGTCGCTAGTGGGGTGAAAGGTGGTGACAATTATAGGGGCCCCCGCTGCCCAGGGGGCCCCACAAAATCCAGCAGTTATACTATTTAGGCCCCTGTTGTATGAATAATTCTAATATTTATATTAGTTGTATGCCTGAGATTTAAATGAAAACCGCAAAAACGTGCAATTTGGGTAAATATTTTTCCAAATATCTGCTTCTCTTACCTCCATAAAAATGGTTTAGTCCGACCTAAAGTATTTATTAATTATTCAGTCAGAGTCAGTGACAAACATCAGATGGACCCAATAACATTGTAAGTCCCGCCCCAGCTCGTGCACAGAACCAATCAGAGTTCAGGCGCCAGCCTGAAGTTAATGATGAACTTGGTGGAAGAGCAGGAGACTAACTGACTGAAAAATGTCGGGGAAAAGAAAACATAAATCAGGGAACCAGAAATGCCAGGAAAAGACGGAGAGGGAGGCAAGGAGAGTGGTTGTATCCCAGTCGATCAAGACGTTCTTAAAGACCGGTTATATATTGTTATTTCGCTGGGGATTAGAAAACATCCGTCTACAGTCTGCCGTGTACAGTCATTTTTTATTATCGGTGCGCGCCGCAATCGACCGAATGATTACGTGGTCTAAATTCCTGTCT
>JARWKJ010000008.1:1756805-1764305 GCA_029959095.1 Rhinichthys osculus | reverse complement strand
AATTTTTGCTGGTTAATTATGAACAATGGGTAAAATTGGGGGCGGGGATAGGCGGGGGCGGGGCTCCATTTAGGCCCCT
The DNA here is from genome assembly GCA_029959095.1 of Rhinichthys osculus. NCBI lineage: Eukaryota > Metazoa > Chordata > Actinopteri > Cypriniformes > Leuciscidae > Rhinichthys > Rhinichthys osculus. The sequence continues at coordinate 1,764,226 of JARWKJ010000008.1, read as the reverse complement.
CCCCTAACTGCATGTGATCTCACTCCAAGCTTTTGATAAAACTTGAGAACCCTGCAATACAATGCTGAATAAAGTCGTAGTTTTTGTTATTTTTGGACCAAAATGTATTTTCGATGCTTCAACACACTCTAACTAACCCACTGATGTCACATGGACTACTTTGATGACGTCTTTATTTCCTTTCTGGACAAGGACAGTATACCGTACACACATTTACACTGAAAAAAAAAGTGTGTTGGATTTACATGATTTGTTAGTGTACATCGGTCCCACATGAGCCAATTAAGTTATACAAACATAATTTATTCATGTAACTTCAACATCATGGAATTAAGTCATTTTAAGTTAACCAATTAAGTTGTTTCAAAGTGAATTTTAAAATGCCCCCTGATTGGGTGATACAGGTATTCAAATTCATATTCATTTATCCAATGAAGATTTAATGTATTTTAGCATCACACAACTCACTTTAGTATATAGCAAGCATTTAGCTACCTATAGTGCTTATTAGCATCCTAAATGCTAAGGTGTACATGCACCTTCAGCAACAGCAGTTGCTATAAGCATAGGTGAATCGGTCCACAGCCTAACCAAATGCTCCACTCTTCTCCACAATGGTAACCCACTGTAATTTAAATGGTTCTAATAATTCCAATGTAATTGAACATTAAACACAATTACACACTAACTTTTTCTCATTTTCTCAAAAAAATATAAAATAACACTTCATTTCAACATTTATTCTCTCGTAATTCAGACATATGCAAAGCATGCTGAGAATTAACATGCACCGCCCAGTTTCAGTTAATGCAACACAAATCATTCATGTAATCCAACACAAATGGATTAAGTAAACTTAAATTGTACATATATTTAAGCAGATTGGACACAATCAAATTAAGTTTGGACAAAATGTAAAGCAATTGTGTTGCTTAAGCTAATTTTAATTAAAGGTGCAGTGTGGGATTTTTAGCGGCATCTAGTGGTGAATAATGCAAATTGCAAACAGCAAGTCACTCGCGGCCTATCCCTCGGTTTTCAAACTCGAATGAGAAGCTACGGTGGCCGACGTAAGACAAAATATGTCGTCGTCTGAGTCTGAGTCAGCAGCAGAGAGTAGTAAGTCAAGCAATGAGGTTTCTTTAGCGCTGTTTGTTTGCTTTCGGCTACGGTAGAAACATACCTTCAGACCTTCATAGAAGGGGATTCCCGCGCCTATGTAGATATAAATGTCTCATTCTAAGGTAATAAAAACATAACGGTTCATTAAGTAAGGTCTTTATACACCACTGAAAACATAGTTATGGATTTTATATTGCATCTCTGTCAATAGATCCTCAGAAATATTACACAATGCACCTTACATAATATAATAATAGTAATCAGCTGATTGTCTCACGAACGTAACCAGCACATTCTCCCCACAAAGCAAACCCATAATACAGCGAGGGAGAAGACCCACATGAAACTATGCAACTATATATTTTTTCTAACAGGGTAGTAAAAGTTTAACTGGCTAATATGAGCTGTTACTGTGGCTAAAGCCTTGTTTAAACTCGACGCGTCCGCATGAGCCCAAAGGTGCGTGCGGCAAAAATGACGTGATTGTGACAGCGCGCGCGCCTCCGCATCCCCTAGACACACTTACTACACACAATAGGCTTTTTTTTTCTCTGATTTTGGAAACTCTAAGCGATCGACTTAAAATGCTTCCAAGATCGACGGGTTGGTGATTCCTGTAACTGTTTTACGGTCAATGACAAGAGTAGCCTACTAATCAGCTGTCTCACGAACTTAACCAGCACATTTATCCCCACATAGCAAAGCCATAACACAGCGAGGGAGAAGAATTAAGTTACATGAAACAATCCAACTACATATTTACACCACTGACAAGGGAAAAGTCACTACTCACGGTGTTTATGACTAGCTTCTTCTAGCTTCCTGCGGCTTCTCTTTCAATGTAGTGACGAAACGCGCTCTGTAGCGCTGTGTGTTCGCTGTCGGCTACGGTAGAAACATGACGTCACAATATGGCGACCTTCATAGAAGGGGATTCCCGCGCCTATGTAGATATAAATGCCTCATTCTAAGGTAATAAAAACATTACGGTTTATTAAGTAAGTTCTTTATACACCACTGAACACATAGTTATGGATGTCATATTGCATTTCTGTTAATAAATACTCAAAATTTTTACACATTGCACCTTTAAGCAATTTGAACAAGCAGCAAAAATCATTTTTTTCAGTGTACAATGGAGGGACAGAAAGCTCTCGGACTAAATCTAAAATATCTTAAACTGTGTTTTGAAGATGAATGGAGGTCTGACGGGCTTGGAGCGACACGAGGGAGAGGCATTTCATTTTTCATTTTTTCATTTATTCGGTTTGGTCATTTACAGATCATTCAATCAATCAAATCATTCGAAACATAAACACTATAGATGACCAGGTGCAGGCAGAAGCTAAAGCTTATTGTGCCCTTAACTTTTAGAATCATAAATGCAACTCATTAATGACACCATCTGTTCATAAAAATTAACATTAACACATTAGTGGACCATTATCCACACCAGAAGCAAGCCTATTTAATTCATTTTCATTCTATTGAATATTTTTCCAATGTTAATCTCTTGTAACCTGATCTCATTATTTATCTCTTTATTACTAAATACCATAAATTTCGTTTTATTTAAATTTAGTGACAATTTATTCAAATCAAACCAATTCTTTAGTTTATATAATTCTTCCTCTACCACCAACACAAGCTCTGTAAGATTTGGGCCAGAACAATAAATTGTTGTATCATCCGCGAAAAGAATAAAATTTGAAACATCCGACACTTTACAAATATCGTTTATATATAACAGTTCCACTGGAGGTGATCGGAGACTGAATGGGAGTCTAGCTAGACGGCTAAATGTATCTCTAGCTATGTTTCCATCCACACGTTTTTATCCGCATTTAGTGATATCGAATGAAAAATGCCTTATGGAAACAGTAAAATTCGATTGAATTTCATGAATATCGACATGAATACGATCGGTCTCATTGAATTTTATCTTGATCAATATACGGCTTATGCGATAAACGCGGATGGAAACGGTATTATGGTGCGATCCATTTTGCCTAGTAAAACTTTGTTCGCAAATGTTGGCTTGAATGTTGTGCAATTCGGTGAGAAAATGAATGGAAACACCTTAACATGTCTCAAATCAATTCGATATACCGAGCTTACTGTAATAACAGATAAATCAACTCCCAATAAACAATTACCCATAATGCACCCAGCTGCTAGCGCTGACTGCCAGGTCATTACAATATTTTCCTGCGGGCACTTTTATTTTCATATCGTTATATAAGTGCTGAAGTGATTTGCCGTAAAGCAGCACCTTAGGCAGTATGAAATTATGTGACGTCATCACATTTTTTTAACCGATTTTTAGAACAGATAAGTGAACATGCAATTTTCAGCTGAGTGTATTATATCAGCCCCTCTTGCAAGTGAAGCCGTGTTCGCCATTAAACATGTTCAGGCTTCGGACCCCCCAGCATTTTACACACAATTGAACAATGTGTCTGTCACCTAACATCGACAGGTCCTGTTTTTAACGTCACAGAGAAAGTATTTGCTTGCAGCGGAGATTACAGCGAAAACACAACCCGACCTTCCCTTTCAGAAAACCCACAGTCCTGTGCTACAGAAAACTCTCTAGTCAAGACACCTGAGAAAATGTGCAACTCGTAACAGCTTCGTAACATACTCTACTGCCTATTCTCTGTGCATCTGAGGACTCAGTCCACTGAATAAAACCATTGTAATTTTATTTTATCATCACTCTTTTTCCATTATTATTTACAGGTTACCAGGTTTACATTTCACAGAAGTTGTGCTCTACATATATCTGTGTATGTGGCCAATAATAAAATCTCATTAATAACAAAAACTACTTCCTCCAGCGTGAGTTCTCCTCTATATCAGAGTCAGTGTTTCTGAACTCCTGAAACGCCTCCATTGTATCTTGAGTTTCTCCCGGGAACGAACACGTCACAATATTCCTCATTATAATAATTAATGCGCAGAATAAAGGGGCGGGGCCTGGTTGAGTTAGTCAGTAGTGTGTTAAACTGGCGGTTATGGAAAGGGGCGGGACATTTCCCAAACACACTCGAAGCGCTCGACCAATCACAACACACTGCTGCTCCAGCCGACCAATCAGAGCACAGTGTGCTTTACAGAAGGAGGGGCTTCATAGAGACAGGAACTAAACAGAGGTGTGTTAGAACAGCGTAACTCACTCAGTGTTGCCAACTTAGCGCCTTTGTCGCTATTTTTAGCGACTTTTCAGACCCCTTTAGCGACATCTTTTCAAAAAAGCGACTAGCGACAATTTTAGCGACTTTTTGGACAAACCTCAGTAACCTCCAAATGTTATCAGTACTGTCCTGCGAGCGCGAGGTCTTGCTTTCTCCCTGTCGTCACTCTCTCTCGCTGCGTCTCCTCTGTTCAGTGAATGGCTGAGAGGAGCGCACGGCCGCTGACAGACGCGAATGAGCAGTGTTTTTCCACGGACTTATCACTTATCTGCTTCTCTTTTAGTTTGACCATTTAAATTTAATTTCTTTTATTGTGCTTATTACTTGTAACACTATCACAGAGCTTAGTTCATCCGGTTCCCTAACTCTCTCAATTCAGATAATGTTCCACATAGGCCTATACAAAATGTAATCATTCACTATATTATAGCTACTCGTTCAATTGTCTGACAACAACAAAAATAGGAAATGAGAACAGCTTTATTTGACATTCGGCTATATTATATTGAATAGAGCATTAATTTTAGAGAGAAAACGCACTAGGCTGACAGAACGCAAGTGCGGCGCGATGACGTCATTAATATGCTAATTGACGGATGATGTCATCTAGCGTCATTTAGCGACTTTTAGGGAAGGGCTTAGCTACTTTCCTTTGAAAATAGTTGGCAACACTGAACTCACTGCTTATCATGCATCGTTGAAGAAATCCACTAGCTATTCACGACTGTTTCCCAAAACCATATTGTCGTGAATTGGTCTTCAACCACGTTGTAAAATGATGTCATGCACGTCGTGGAGTGATAACTTATTTTTAATGAATCTCTTTAGATCGAATTAATGCTAGGTTTTTTGCTATAAATTACACGCATCTAAACATTTTTCTCAGTTATTTTGCTTTATTTCCAGATTCACTCATAGACTCGTTCACACACACTCGAGCTCGTTCACACATGCGCACTCTTCAAACACACACTTTACATCTCTCGACAAACTCAAAGACGTAAATGACATTTGTATGTATTCTAAATATAAGATATAGATTTGTACTGAATGTCACCTTGATTATTCTGCTCAAGATCAGGATTTATTGAGTCCACATGTCATGAAAACATATGAACTCTTCTTCTAACCCAGCTCGAGATCTGTCGCTCACACACACCTCTGCGATGCTGTCGCTCACACACACACACACACCTCTGCGATGCTGTTTGTCTGTTTGTTGGAACGATAGTTTCGGGAAACACCGACTCGTTGAACTGCTGATAACAACTTGCGAGTTGCGACTATAGTTGGCTATCGATGCTTTCGGGAAACCAGAGCGTTACTGACAGACTGGGAAGAGAGGAGCCGCAACAACGGAGAATATGAGGAAAATAATCAACATTCATCCAGGAAAATTTCCTCTAGAGCTCAAAAACAACAGCTTACAGATGACAATTATCTCTGTGAAATAATCCCTACATAATAGTTTTTGAATGCACATAAATTCTGATCTCAAAGTCGACACACACACACACACACACACACTCCTGTCTAAGTGGTCGATTCTTGTCCAGAATAAACTGGATCAGATATGCCGAGACCCTGAGCAGAACCACAGAAGCGTGTCGCCTCTCAAAGAGTTCAATTACATGCAATGGCTTTGGAAAATGATTTCAGTCTGGATATGCACATGAAGCTCTGCATTAACCTCGGGAAAACTCCCGTCCACGGGGCAAACAGTCCCAGAGGAACGGCCGGTCCGGTTATACCGTATCGTGAGAGACAACAGGAGCAGATTCACCCTGAGACGATGTGTGTGTGTGTGTGTGTGTGTGTGTGTGTTACCAGCGAGCGTAAGTAAAACGGCTGGCGTTTCAGGCCTGCGGGAGCAAGTTAACCTCATTCACACTTTTACAGTCAATCCTGGAGAGCCTTCAGGGAGACGAGAAATAAATAGATCAGAGCTTAGAGGACGCCAGGCCGAGCCTTGAGAACCGGACGCGCGCTTCAACATACAACACACTCCCGCCGCGAATCAGCTTAACTCGGAATCACAATGCATTCAAAAATGCATTAAAACCATTAATATTCACGATGTTGCGTTATTCTATACTGCCAGCAAAATCAACATAAATATACACTATTATAAGTTTGAAATTAATATTTTGATTCATCAAGGATGCATTGCATTGATCAAAAGTGATAGTAAGTATATTTATAAGGTGGCAAAAGATTCTATTTCAATTAAATGCTGTTCTTTTAAACTTTCTATTCGTTAAAGAATCCTGAGAAATAAAATGAACTATCACAATTTCCACAAAAATGTGAAAATATGTTCAACACTGATAATAATCATAAATGTGTCTTGAGCATCAGATCCTCATATTAGAGTGATTTCTGAAGGATCATGTGACACTGAAGACTGGAGTAATGATGCTGAAATACAGCTTTGATCACAGGAATAAATTACACTTTACTGTATATTCACATAGAAAACAGATGATTTACATTCCAATAATATTTCAATTTTTTTACTGTATTTATGATCAAATAAATGCAGCTTTGATGTGCAAGTCAGCTTTACAGAAAATAACAATGTTAATGTTTATAATATCTTAGTTGCATTTAGCAGATTAGAGATGGACGATTATATAGTTTATATATAATGGATATATAATCATGCACTTGAGATTTGCTATATATTGTTTTGCATATATAATATATATCCAGCTGCAGACTTGCTATAGACTTTTCAAAAGCGTAAAACAATCTTATACTCGAAACACTTTTGAACAGCAGTGTAGAGTAAATGTTCAATATATTGGTCAGTTGTGTGAACAAACTGCATTTCCCAAGAATATGGATTTCCAAACTTGTAGGAAGGAACATCCCAGCATTATCTGTGTTACGAAGGCTGAGATGTTCACAGATAAACACTGAAGCACACAAGCTGGTTTGAGGTCCTGTCTACATCATTCAATTAAACGAGTGCATTCAGACATGGACAGAAGGAGGATGAGAAACTCTACATTAGCTGTATCCATTCATCAACTCTGACCTGGATTAAGTCTCGTTTTGTCCTGGAGTCGTGCAACCAATCCTCAGAGAGCGGATTCATTC
>JARWKJ010000008.1:1669305-1751805 GCA_029959095.1 Rhinichthys osculus | reverse complement strand
TCAATTTGTATGCATATAAATTTAAATGCATATATGCATATTCATAAAGATATTTTACACATGTACAGACTATAGAAAATGCAAAATACCATACTTCTATATCAAAAATTTAGATGCATATACATTTGTATGCGTTTATCAATATGCGTATGCATAAATGTATATGCAAATATGCTTACATAGTATGTTATTACGTATTTTCTATAAAGTATGTACATTTATATGAATATAATATGCATATGCATATGGATACAGCATATACATTTAAATACTATATAGAAATTACAAAATGACAAACTATGCTTTTACTATTTCTGCAGTGTATATTTTCAATGAACATGGGAACCTTGTCAATCAAACAAATCAAAGTGTTGTCAGTGTTTCTCTAATCAAGACGTCAAACTACAACTGAAGCTGAATTTCTCACACTTGACTGAGATACTGGGGAATCTTACTGAACTGAGGACAGTATATGCATCATCTCTTCATGTGTTCAGTCACAGAGAGCAGATATAAGAGCTCGCAGATGTAGATCAGCTTCTGAGAGAGATTTATGAAACCTGAGATGAATCATTCATCTCGAGTGACTCATGCTCCTAATTTAGTGCTGAAACTTTGAGGAATTGCATCCAGATGAATGAGCCCTTCCTAGTGTCCCACTGGCTCTCCCGTACGTGACAAGTGACTCGAGAAAAGTTGTGTCCTTTAGCGTCATGTCTGCTGAGAGCGAGGCTTGGTGTTTCAGAAATGCTCCCAGACTCGTTTAGTCGCCGTAAGATCGCTGGGAGGATTGGGCATATTCCTGTCTGAACAGGTTCATCCACAGCATTACTGACGAACAAAGCAGTGAGAAAATCTGTTCACGTTCACAATAGCATGCTAATATATTACCCTTACTATTCCTGCAGTGTATATTTTTGTTTAGTATTTAAATGTATATGCATATAATGTGCATCTGCGTATAGATATATTCATTCAAATTTATATGCATGTAAATGTACATAGTATATTGATTATGCATAATAACATATAAAACTTACTACTTGCTTCTGCAGTGTAAAGCATGCATTATCTATGTAAATTAATATGCATATACATTTAAAGGGCGGGGCCAAGAGCATGTAAATGAGTGGAGGATTAAAGGAAGAGTGACGACAGTGGTGAAAATCAAGCTTTTAATCTTGTTTATGTGTCTATGTGCTGTTTCAAGACTTTAAGAACTTATGCTTTAAGACACACCATGTGTAAGTTCATAAGTCGACAGCATTGCTGAGTATTTCCTCCTTAAAACTGCAGTGAACCAAAGACAGTCTCAAAAACACGGTTTGAAATCGCTGGTGTTTCTGACGTCACAAACGACCTTGTAACCAATCAGATCAACGTGTGATCGTCAACCAGTGGATCTCTGAGTGAGTGAGTGAGTGAGTGGAGGCGGGGCTCATGTGCATATTCATAGAACCACGCATACTAAATGAGGCGAGGGTGTCGAGTTACATTCAAGATATTTTAAGGCATTAAGAATTTTATTCAAGGAAAAAACATATAAATATGTAATTTGGGTGATCAGAGATGAGTTTTAAGGGATAACATGATTGACTACAGGGAGACTTTAAGTTAGTGGCTAGCTCCGCCTCTTCGGTGACATCACGCACAAGCAAGCGATGATTGGTCGGGAAGCAACGTGTAATCTGATGTTTCTTGATAAGGATTTTAGGAGTCAACATTGTATAATCTGACACAGTGACTATCGCAAAAGACAAAAGTTGTGTAGTCTGAACCCGGCATTAGGCTCACGATGCTTTTAGAAGCGCTACACTGTATTGTTCAATTCTTCGCGTAAGTAGCTGGATTCTGCTTTATGTTTCTATTTCTGGAAAATGCTACGAAATAATTTCACATAATGCAAATAGGTAAAAATAACTTGCAACTTTCCAGCTGATCTGGACTTATCAATGTACATGTTTTTTTTAACCCTTTAGAACCCGAAGCTAAAATACGGTAGGTGTTTTTCTCACATTTAGATTTTTTGACTGTAAAATTAAACAATGTGCTATCTTCATGTGCAAGGTGCCATATTTTTTTTCAGAAAAAGATTAGCTTTCAGCAAATTACAGTTATTGACCATTATTGTGTGTGGTGAGTTTATAAATAGAATTTAAACAGAGAAAAATAAAAAACAAAACGAGAATAAATTTAGAAAAAATGAAAAATAACGAACAAAAGAAACTAACACTTTAAATTTGAAAAAATGAAATAAGTCTTTTTTGTGACATTGGGTTGCACAGTTTTCATATAGGACACTTTTTTTTAGCAAAAATTAAAACACCATGCACATATAAACAACAATAAAAGCTGGATTTTCACCACAGGGGGACTTTAAAGGTCCCCCGACATGAAATTTTCACTTTCTGAGGTTTTTTGACATTAATATTAGTTCCCCTAGCCTGTATTTGGTCCCCTCGTGTCTAGAATTTGCAATCGGTGTAAACCGAGCTTTGGCTATTTTCCTCTTCTCTGCAGCTCAGACGCGCTGATCTTGAATCTCCTTGTATGACATCACATAGGGGAAAGGTTACCTCCCCCTTCTCTGCTTTGCCCGCCCGGAGAATTCGGCTTGCCCGTGAGAAAACGAGCTAGGAACAGGAAGTACGAACGCGCCGGCGCGATTTTAGTTTTTCCTAGAGAAATAGCTTTGAGATTTGAGTTTTTCCTGGAGAGATATCATGGCTTGCAAACGAGCGAAGCATGGCAGTTGATCAGTGTTCGGATGTACAAATGAAAGTATTTTTTAGTTCCTTCATCCGACCCTCTGATGAAACAATGGGTTAATTTTATTTTCTCTGGAAATGCGCCGGCAAGTTGTGTATGGTCCAAACATTTCACTGATGATGCAACAATGTCTGATGTGTAGCCTAATTGTTCAAGTTCAGACAGGTAATCTTTCTCTCAAAATCGTTCAATACTGTTTATGCATCAGTAAGTCAAGCCAGTGACTAAAATATCAACTTCACATCATTTCTTTTAGTAGGATGAAAATAATCGGTAACACTTTATTTTAAGGTGCTTGTAATAAGCAGTAATTAACAGTTAATAAGACACTTATAAGACCTTATAAGATGCATATAAGATGTATATAACCATTAGCTAATGATAATGAATAAATTAAATTAAATAATACATTTCTCAAGTATCAATACATTGCACTTTTAGAACAGCCGAACAAACATAAATGGTAACACAAACTCCCAGTCACTTAAAAATTGACCTTCCCAAGAGGGAGTAGTTTCCCTGATCTCTTCAGGGCCTGGACCTTTAATTAACCCTTATATGAAGTAGTTAATGCTTATATGCATCGTATATGCATCTTATAAGGTCTTATAAGTGTCTTATTAACTGTTAATTACTGCTTATTACAAGCACCTTAAAATAAAGTGTTACCAAATAATCTTATTTAAATTCTGAACAAATTATTCAGAAAGCGATCAAAGAACAATCTTTCCACACAGCGCGAGTTTATCTGGACAACTCGTTATGAAATCAAGGACGCACGTTACACTGAACAACGAAGCTCTTACTGTATTTACATCATCGGGTTTGCATTGGTGAAAGCATTAGAGAGAGTGCAGAAACTGAGTCGCAATGATAAGATCTTCATTCTCGCCATAAACAGACTGTCATCTGCTCAATGCTCATCACGGCAACAGTTTATGTGATGGGAATAGATCTAAATACTTTAAAAACATCTCACGATTCGTTAATCTCGATAGCTGTAATAGTAAAAACGTATAATAGCAGTAGTAAAAGTATTCGAGAGAGTTTCATATGTAATGCGTAGCTATTTCATATGCAAGCATGTCAGCCAATCACAGCAGTGCAGTGGCGGTTACACTGAATCCACAGCAGCCAATCACAGCAGTGGGCGGTTACACTGAAGACTCACAGCCAATCACAGCAGTGGGCGGTTCCACTGAATCCCACACAGACACGCCCCTTCAAACAGAGTGTTCAAATCAGAGGCTAAAATCAGGCTAGGAAAAATGCCTTTTATTTCTCAATTATGAATAGTTTTGATCTAAAAAACATACTATATACGGGCAACCCAGGAAACATTATAAAATAATAAAATAACCCCATGTCAGGGGACCTTTAAAATGATGTATTTCAACAAGTAAAGCAAAGTTGTGTCAGTCCAGTAAGTGTTAATCTTGAAATATCACTAACAATATTAAAGTTTTTCTTATGTTTACTTATAACCCAGTGCAGATTTGACAGCAGAAAGACACAAGCTGAAGGTGGACGCTTGCTAAACGTGTGTAAACTATCCATCAGACGACAGAAGGACTGTTTTCGTCATCTTTGATCATGATGATAATTATAAATGAGCTAGTAATAGCCTGTATAGGGTTAATAAAAGTAATGTCTGTAACTTGTTGTAACTGTTCTAGTGAACGCCAGCAGGGGTTGATGGGAAGCCACCTGCCTCTCCCCGACTGATTTATAACGAACTTAATCCGAGAATGAATCTTTTAAGGCTTGTCCATACAGAAGCATTGCTGGGCAACCTGAAAACAGCACCAATACATCTTCAAGAAACTACGGTTTAAAACAAACTCGCTCTGTTCATCCCAGCAGGAGCACATCATCACTGCCACACATGCAAATCTCTGCTTGCTTTCTTCCAAATGCACAAACACTACTGCCAATATGCAAAAGAACATACGCTTTAATACACTGTGTTTTCCTCTTAAAGCGTGTGAAGAGACGACACATGCTCGCACATTATAACCGTATGAAAGCACTTCATGCTTGTTTTTCTCCACCTTGTCTTTAGCTTGTCACGGACATTTTGATAGTTAGTTCAACATAATCAATTCTGACGTGCATTAGCATTCATTCCTCGTCTCCACAACCCTAAAACTCCTCAAACGTCCCTGAGATGATGTCCTACACGCGTGTTAGTTTCATTACCGAGAGTAAATCACAACCGCGTGTTGACGCTCAGTAACATCTCTGCGTCTCAAAGATTTCAGAAGAGCTCATAAAAGTGCTTCAAAATGTCTACATTTCAAAACAATAGTTATGATTCAAGTTACTACACTCTAAAAAATGCTGGGTTGTTTTAGCCCAACTTTGGGTCAAATATGGACAAACCCAGCCGTTGGGTTAAATTTTTACATTACATTTTTAACCCAAATATTTGGGTTTGTCCATATTTGACCCAAAATTGGGTTAAACAACCCAGCATTTTTTAGAGTGTATGATGTAGAAGAGAAACATAATTATGACTAAGTGTGTTTTTCATAATTATGAGATTAAAAAAGTCAAAGATTCATTAAACCGCTTAAACATTTCTACGTCTTTAACAGCAAAAAGAAATTATGACATAATTTGAAATTATGACATAAAAGTCATAACTATGAGGGACAAGTCATAAATATGACATACTAAGAAATAATCTTTATATTTAAAAGTCAAAAGTATGAGATAAACCATGTTAAATTATGAGATTTTTACAAATTAGGGTTAGTTAGTTCAACTTAATCAATTCTGACGTGCGTTTTCATTCAGTCATGTCCTACACGAGAGTTAGTTTCATTAATCATAATTCACAAACAGCTCGTTTACCTTGATGAGCTGATGTTTTATGACATCATAATTGCATGTGGTGCACAAGCAACACTTATTATTCATTCGATATTTGTCCATTTTGATGAACAGTGTTTAATTATCATAGTGAATATTGTGCTAAATAAGTGTTATTTACAGTGGTGTAACGATTCCCTCACACTCTAAACAATGCTGGGTTGTTTCAACCAAAATTTGGGTCAAATATGGACAAACCCAAATGTTGGGTTAAAAATGTAATTTAAAATTTTAACCCAACTTCAACTTTCACTGTAAATGTTTTAATTACATTTTTAACCCAACATTTGGGTTTGTCCATATTTGACCCAAATTTGGGTTGAAACAACCCAGCATTTTTTAGAGTGCACGTCACGGTTCGACACATATCACCACACTGAACTCATGATGCCATATTATTGCGATGCTCCAAGACATATGATAAAATGTGATAAAAATGCTAAATTTGGTATTACATTGTGTGTGTAAATGAATAGGATGGACTTGGTGCTGAAACCCAAAGCACAGAATAACAATATTCATGATTCTGAAGCTGAAAACACACAATTATTTAAGACGAATATGATTGCACTCTTTCACTGACTAGATATATTTAAAATAAATCACTTTTTACTGGTAACATCAGACATTTGACATTATCAGGACACACAACTATTCCCTCATTGCATTATTATACATCATATTCATCATTACACTCTAAAAATGCTGGGTTCAATTTTGAGTCAAATATGGATAAACCCAAACGTTGGGTTAAAAACTTTAATTTAAAAATGTAACCCAATGGTTGGGTTTGTCCATATTTGACCCAAAGTGGGTTTGAAACAACCCAGCAGTTTTTAGAGTGTATATACTGTATAGTAGTTTAATGTAGAACTGACACTAAAACTCTGTAAACTTTCTCTCACACAGACTGGGTGAACTATCCATGATACATATTGTTGTATTTTTGTATTGCGATATAATGTTAGTTATTTATGCATCTCATTTGCTCTATTATTACACTCTAAACAATGCTGGGTTGTTTTAACCCAAATTTGGGTCAAATATGGACAAACCCAAAAAAATTAAAATTTTAACTCAACTTCAACTTTCACTTTCAACTGTACATTTTTTAATTACATTTTTAACCCAACATTTGGGTTTGTCCATATTTGACCCAAATTTGGGTTAAAACAACCCAGCATTGTTTAGAGTGTATGGGTAGATATGTGTCTCTGCAATAACCATTGAAAAGCACTTCGGGTCGACCACAAACTGAAACCTTTTGCATGGTAAACGTGCGATATGCATACATGCAATATGAAAATACTGTTAATAAATCAGATAAATCTTCTGCGGCATCAAACACAGCTCGTCCAATCAGACTCTGTTTTATAATCTTCCACATATCGATATCACGACTATAACACAGAACTCCACTATCATATCCTTAATAAGAGTGGTTAGTAATTAAGAAGGCAGGCCAGAGGCAGTAATTTGCCAGGTAATATTTCTGGCTTCTGGGAATTAAATGAATAACCTAATTATCTGCTCTTATTAACTGTGCAGAAGCTGGGGGACGAGTTTCAGAAGAGCGCATAACCCTGCTTTATAATGTCTATCTTCAACAACAAACAGTTATGACTCAAGTAACTACGGTATGATATAAAATAAGAAAATAAAAAACTATGAGAAACATAAATATGACTAAGTCTGTTTTTCTTAGGCATAATTATGAGATTAAAAAAAGGTTGAAATTATGAGATTGAAAAGAGTGAAATTATGAGATTTAAAAAAGGTTGAAATTATGAGATTGAAAAATGTGAAATTATGAATCATTAAACTGCTTAAAAATGTCTACGTCTTCAACAGCAAAAACCGTAATGATAGAAGTCGAAATTCTGACATAAAAAGTTTTAATGAGTTATGAGGAAAAAGTCATAAATATCACATACTAATAATTAAAAAGTCAAAAGTATGAGATAAATAATTTTAAATTTCAACAATATTAAACAGATAACAATATGACTGTTTTTCTAAATCATAATTATGAGATTAAAATATATATTTTTTTGAGATTAGATTAAATTATGACTGACTGTCTATAAACGTTTAGATCTTCAACAAAAAAGTTTGAAATCAGGACAAAAATCATAATTATGACATACTAAGTAATAAATCTGATATTTAAAAAATCTATGATAAAGTTGAAATTA
This sequence comes from Rhinichthys osculus, assembly GCA_029959095.1. Taxonomy (NCBI): domain Eukaryota; kingdom Metazoa; phylum Chordata; class Actinopteri; order Cypriniformes; family Leuciscidae; genus Rhinichthys; species Rhinichthys osculus. Next base: position 1,743,967 of record JARWKJ010000008.1, on the reverse strand, counting down.
TGAAGTCTGACTAATCATAATTATGAGATAAAAAGTCAAAATTATTATTTTCATGAATGTGCTTAATCTATCTTCAAGTCGAAAATTATGACATGACAAAAATTAAGAAATTATTATGACTGTCAATTATGATAAAAAGTCAAAATAGGTCTTCATCTTCAAAAAATACATACATTTGTCAAAACATGATTAAATATAGTAAACAAAAATTATAAAATTACTGTTATTTGACTTGATTTTCTTTGAATTTAGTAAATTCCTCTTCCTATCATTTTATTCAACATCTTGTGTGAAGTGGCCAATTAAATTCAGTTTAATTCAATTCAATTCTGTTCAATTGAATTATGATTCAAGTCTCGAATCTGCTGTGTTTGATTGACAAGCTCCAGCCGGACATATCATCATAACCTCTTCCTCATAAACACATTATAACACACAACAATCAGTGATGGATTACAGCGTCATTTCCATAGAATATTCATAAACACAGATTAATAACGTTTCAGAAACAAGAAAAGGCAATGTTTTCAGCCATCCTTAAACTAGGAGTAAAATAACATCATCACAGTAACCGTAAATGTCACAAATATAGTTATTCTTCAGGAAACTCAATGAGAAATGTTCAGTTTAGTGGTTTTTTTATTATTATTATTGTACAATGTTATAAATCAAAGCCAGACTCAAATGCCACACTTGTACGTCTGAAAAAGACAGTGATCTTATTTGAACGTCCTAATAACATTTGCTGAGGCTTAATGACACGATACAAGCCGACTTTAGTCATTTCTGCAGAACAGAAGCGCAGATCTCAATGCCATGATTATATTATAATCAATAAAGGAACGGCTGGACTTTACCTATTATTCGTCAACTGTCTGACCGCCTCATGTTGAGTCGTCTGGCGCTTCTCGTCACTGGTGCAACTTTGCCATTTTAATTGGGCAAACCTGTGAAATAAAGAACAAAACTAATTATTTAGAAGATATTAGACAGTCAAAGCAAAAATTATTCAGACACCAGATATCATTTTTGATATGTTTTCACTAGTGTGTGCAGGACACTATAGATCATTTATGTAAGTGAGGAGAGCAAAATAAAGTAAACTGTGAGATATTACACCCAAATATTCTTCATACAGTGACTATCAGTAACATTAATAACAATTTGTGACCAAAAATGATTCATCTTCAGTGTGTTTTCTGTACCTGCTAATGCTCTTTTTACACACACACTGAACAACATGAAGCATTGCTTGGTCACTGGTTGAGCTAAACTGGTATTATCTAATTGTGTAGTTAAATTTAACAGCTGACAGATATTCAACATAATTCATGTGTGAGAGTCTAACAGAAGGACGGACAAAACCAGTCAAATATCCACTGAGTTCTGCTCATATTTCTAAATTATAGCGAATAAACTGATAATGTGAGAAATGTTGAAGGTGTCTGAATACACTTTGGTTTGACTGTAGGCTGAACTTGTATTCCTGCTAAAGAACAAAGAGTGTTTAAGTATATAATAATAGACCATTTTCAAGATTATCAGCCGATAACCGTTTGGTTAGAAACACTGAATGGTTTTCTCCGCTGAAGACATGATGCATTCTCCTGTAAAACACTCGTGAAGTTTCCCCAATCTCCAGTGCCAGCTGTTCCACCACGACTAAAGCCTGTCATCTCAGAAACACAGGAGGACTGTGTTTATCCTCAGCGCCAGAATGAGCAAGAAGTGCTGACAAGTTATGACAGAGAGAGAGAGAGAGAGAGAGAGAGAGAGAGAGAGAGAGAGACATTTCCATGCCATGCTGTCCATTACAGCCGATGTGAAAGCACTGCCGGCTGAGCGTTACACCGGTGCCACACGCTACGCCTCTGACTATCCGGTTTAGAATGACTTGAGCCAAATTATTTGCCATATATTTGCTCCAAATATTCCTCACGCGAGAGAAACTGAAAGGCAATTAAATAAGCCTGGCTGTATATTTCACAATGACCTTGAGATTAGACGGTACAGTGGCCGAGTGAGGGGATGTTTGTTTTTAATGACCCTATACGTTCGATTAAACCATCAAAATATGAGGAAAATATTCGATTTTGATAAATATGAGAGAAAAACAAAACACTAAACTTGGTTAAAGTATTTATCTGACAATATTATTTGGCAAAAAAAGGCAAACTACAGCTATAGGTTTTATTTTATATGAAAAACAACAACATAGCAAAACAGAAAGCTGACAAAGCATTGACAACATAATCAGTTATTAATATATTTGATTGGTTATCTCTTTTTTTTTTTATGTTTCATTGCATATCACAAATAAAACCATCGACTCCAAACATCAACTACTACAAAATCTTTAGTAATGTTATTAAATAAAGGATGAAGATGTGAATTTTCCTCGGCCGGACATCACTCGTGTGGACACAACAGGTCTCAAGATCACCACATAATGAATTAATAACAAAATTGAATAATTAATAACAAATTATACAACTACTATATGCATATCTAACCTTACCTGGACATACGGTACACTCAGGTAAAGCGATATACTATATATTTATATTATACAGCAACTCTCAACTTGTTTTCCAGTGTTCAGTTCCTGTTTCCTTTGTTTCCAACGTTCCCGCCCTTCATTTGTTGTCATGGTTACTAATTATGTTGCGCACCTGGTTCTGGTTACGTTTGTCATTAAGTCTTGTCATCACTCTGTGAATGTTTTGTAATTTACTTCTGCTGTAATTGCATTGAATACTGTAGAACAATTCTATATAAAACGAACTGTTATCCACTTTTCCTCGCTCTGAAGAGTAGCTAAATAAAATAAAAATGTGTGCAGTGTAACCACATGGAATTTGCCGGCCATGTAAACAGAGCATTTATAATCCAATTCAAATCTGGATTACACAAACAAGCAGTTAAAAATGTAACTTTACATAACGGTTGACTCATATGGTCTATTTATAAACCCTTTTCTTTGGCGCATCCATGTCTGACTTTATTATATCTCCTGTGTCACACACAGCTTGGCTGAAGGGACCCGACTGACAGCTGAAAGTGAGCGTTTGGCGGTTTCGCAGGAGAGAAACATGGACTGCTTCAGATTCGTCCCGAGAGAACCCTTTCTGGCCCACTTTCTATGATTGCCACTCGATTACGTTTCCAGGAGTTCCTTATCTCCTCTATCTGAGCAAACACAACCTCACGGCGAGACTTCACACACACACCCGCCGCTCAGACGATGGGCTTTCTCAGTTAGACACTTAATATTCAGGAATATTATCCATTTGACACTATCGAATGAGGTCCAAAGTACAGTATAGTGGCCTAAAACATGAAAATTAACATCTTCAACCTTTATTTAAATATTATTAAAGATAGTAGTATTATTAAAGTCATATTGTTCTTGAAGTTTTATTTGTAAAAATAATTTTTGTGCAGATTGTCATACAAAGAAATTATGAACACATGCAAAAACAAGAGAGACCCAACGAGATATTAATAACTGATTATGTTGTAGGCAATGTTTGCTTTTTCCCATCAGCCTTTTGTTTTTCTATACATTTTTTTTTTTTTTGCATAGTAAAATCAAACCTTTTTTCCCAAATAATTTTGGCAGATACATACCTTAACCAAGTTTAGTGTTTTGTTCTTCCCTCATATTTAAAATATTTAAAAACATCAAATATTTTCCTCATATTGTGATGGTTTAATCGAACTTATAGGGTCAATAAAAACAAATATTCCCTCCAGACATCAATTTCTAATTTAGGTTCATAAACATGCATGCAAAGTTCTGACACTCTGAGTTTTTGTGAAATTATGATTTTAATGTTCCTGGGTCAATTTGACCCGCAATTTCATGGTTAACCGCAGCTAAACAGACCCACAATAAAAATGAAAAACTGATGTATTTTTATGTCCGTTTATCAACTACCCTCCGAGGGCATTTAAATTTAAATTTCACAGACACTTTTATTGTTGTGTTGAAGGAGTGCATTTGTATCAGTTCAGGAATGTTCATTTCACTGGGAATCGAATGTAAGACGTTGCCGTTGCTCCACTGTTCGAGCTTCAGGAAAGCACACAAATAAAAAACAAAAACATAATGTGTGAGAAGTATTAATATTAAAGGTTTTCTGTTTTACCTGATTTTTGCTGTTGTTTTTCATTGTGTGATTTTTCACGAAATGTATTAAATCTAACTAGTAAAAATATCGTACCCAGGATTCGAACATATAATAAATCATCCGATTGCCAATGCATCCTCTGAATGGAGATGAGAATGTAAGCAGAATGATATTTCAGTGATGCGCTGAAGATTTCCCCCATAACTGCTTTGAAACACAAATACATATAGATTTATGTGGAGCTTTTCATGAACAGGCTAGTCTTACAACGCATTGCCATTTTGCCTTCAAAGGATTGAATAAAGGGATTCAGATCAAGTGAATTCCCAGCATGACCATCAAAACCTGTTGAGTGACAGACAGGCAGACAGTGGTGAAGCATTGGACCAGAGGAGCACTTGATATGATTTATCTAGGGATGCACCTTCTGTCTGTTCCCAGTCCAGACCACACTGGGAATGACAATCAACTTAACCATTACAACCCACATCTGATCTATGCATGCCTTTTGCTCTGTTTTCACGCTCAAAAGACTTGATTTGACATATTCATGAATAAATGTGCCCAACTTTGCCAGATTGAATTCTATTCTGTGAAGTGACTGGTGTAAATGCATAACTGACTGTGATAATCCGGTGTATGTCAGTGTCAGTGTTGGTGAACCCTGCTGAGATGAGTTCAACAGTATTCTCGTCAAACACACTGCAGTGGGGGATATTTGCATCTGCCCTTGGGTTCTCCTTCACAACCCATAATGGCCATTTTAACCAATAATGTGAGCATGTAGAGCATGAAAATGTGCATGGTTCACATAGAGTTTAGAGCGCTTCAACTAACGTTCATTAACCGAGAGATTAAAGGCACGCGTTAAAGGATTAGATGAAGACAGTAAACGCGGTAAAAGAAGAGTGTTGTTCGCGATCTCTGTAGGGAAGCAGAACAACCTTTATACCCTCGACAGGCTGCTGTCTCCACAAGTCCCAGATATGCACGAATACAATGCTTTTAGCAAGTTCAAAGACCTCAGACTGCGATAAACTGCTGCAAAGCTGCGGTCAGAGCCAGGACAAGAGGGACGTTTAATCCAATGTGTTAACAACCAAAACATTAGGCAAATATTAGTAGCCCTAAGTTAAAAAAAAAAACTAAAAAACAATCGATTGCAATAGTTGGAGGAGCCTATTTATAGAAGCAAAATGGGATAAGAATTGGTTAATTTGTGAAGATGCTGTTTGCATGCGTTGGACTTTTGTTTAACTAGTAACTTGTTTTCGACAATGGAATCTGCGTTGAAATGCTTGGAAATTGAACTCACCTTTATGCTCTAGCGATCTTATCGTTAACGTTATGGTCCGTGTTTTATTAGCTATTTTGGGGAACCGATTCATCCCAACGATATTCTTTTTTAATTTATTTGTAACAACCATAAATTACTCTTAGCAGAACGTGCATGCGAGCAAAATGTGTTCCTGAGCGCAATGGATAACGAATGCATTACATTTTTTTTTCGTAAATAAGCGCGCGCGCCGTTTCATTCATAATGAACAAGATGCTTGAGTCACTGCAGAGTGACATTTCTATCACTTCAAAGCGTTCAATAGTGAGATATAATGGATGCAATGGAAAACGAGCGGTGCACAACTCATATAATGATTTCCATTCACTGTTATTCGCGATGCAGGAAAGATAAGGTGTTAATGAGGAAGGACTTACCGAGGTCACCCTGACTTCTCCACAGATCAATGCTTCAGATGCCGTGATCACAGTCCACGTCTCTGCATATATACCACAGTATTACATACAGGATCAGCAAAATGGCAAAAATAAACAGCGCTACAAGGATAGCCTTAGTCACTGGTGATATGAGAGACTGCATTTCAGTTAAATTCGCAAGCGTCCACTGAGGCGCATGGGTGCTCTACCATCTGAGCAGATCTTTGGGTTTTGATGGAATCTCCTGCACTGACATTCCCCGCGATTTACTCAGAGCTGAAGACATCACGAGCGAGCATCTAGAGAGAGGCAGATTGTCTTGATCATGTTGGAGAGGAGAGACTCACAGGCTCTGGTGTGGAACAGGTTGATTCGCCTTTTCAACTTCATCAGATGGGATTGTCCAAATGAAGCTCTGCGTGAAGGGGAGACCGCATTTACTCTCAGTGATGGAAACACGTGTAAGGCTCACTTTTAGGGTTTAAATGTTTTTGGGGCGTTCGTTTTACGGAATCATTTTTGGATATTAAGCCAAACTATCTTAGTCTTTTGACAAAACACTGACTTTGACAATTTTAACAAAACACTGATGTTTATGACAGCCTACAACTAGCCTATATAATTCCAAATGACAACAAATCATGTCAACGTTGCATCCGATGGTGAGTGTTCGTGTTTAATTATGCGTCGAAAAGATTGTATTTACGAGCTGAGCGCACGTGAACGCCACCACACAGTCGTAAATATGAGTGGGAAGCTCGGGATTTTCTTTAAACCCCGATGTTTACGAGTTGGGGGCGTGTCAGTGAGAGACGTGGCGGAATACCTTAGTGTTTAGGTCTGTTTAGCAGACATTGTCAGGCTTTTTTATTTACAACCACATGCTAATTCCCTGCACAACATAATGAAAATGACAACAATTGAATTGCCTGTGTAACGATATACAGTCTACAGTGACTGAATTAAAACATTTTTAAAAAAAAAGCAAAACAGACCTGATGCACATTCTTTGGTGTTCATTTTCTTGGAGTAGCATTTAAAGTCCCCATGAATTCAAAATTGACCATACTTACTTTGTTTGCCTAAATTGATCGTTTTGTGGTGAACAATTCATCCATGCAAGTCAATCCACACAAAAAAATTTTTTGGCTTCGTAATCTTTAATCAAAATCTGAAATTTCCCCTCCCCTCTGCGTTGGAGGACCTTGCCTGATGACGTAGGTTTGACGGTTTGGGCGTCTGCTTAACATCCGTAACCACGCCCCTCCAACTGACAGTAGACAGGCTGAATGAAAACACCTACTTTTCTAGATCCAATCAGGTGCTAGTTGGGGAAAAAGCCACGCCCACCATTTTGCCTCATTTAGTATTCCGTTTCTCTCGGAAATACGTCACAACACTGGAGAAAAGTCGTTTGCAACTTCCGGTTCACGGGGACTTTAAAAAACCTTGCGGCATTTTTGTGTGTTAAATAGGAGAAGGTACGCCGCCATCTTGCTCCGACGAACGTGACTTGAACCAAGTCTGTTCGCGAGCGTCTAAAGTCTAAATTCGCGCACTGATTAAATTGTAAACTAAGTTACAAAACACTGTAAATGTTTCGCAAAGTCGTAAATAAAACAACGATTATTGGAGTACGTTTTACAAGAAAAAACTTATTTCAGCTTCGAAATGTCACGTTTAATTCAATGTGTTACTTGCCGTTACTTTTGTGAAACTGAGCAATTTCTGAGTGAAACTGTTTCTAAGTATGTCATACACCATTTTTTTCCCAGTTAGGCCGTGAGAAAAATGTATCCTTCTATAATTTTACAAATTTATTTTAAAAAATATATAATTCGATTGGTAGGCTACCATTTTGAGGGATTAAACCGCATGGTGATTTTTGTGTAGGTGACCCTGTATTTGAAAAATGTGTGATAGCATTAGATTCAAGGTAGTTTTTGGTTACGGAGGGCGATTTTCAAACATATGTCAAGAAAAAGGATAAATTAATTTATCTTTAAATAAATTTTAAATTTGATTTTAAAAAATTATAAAATTTTATAAATTTTTATAATAAAAATTTTTAAAATTTTTTTAATAAATTTGTAAAATTATAAAAGGATACATTTTTCTCTCTTGTATTCACTGAACACCTTACCTTGAGGTATGATGATATAAGTGTTGATTTCTAATAAAAGCTACCATGGATCAGATGCTATCACACATTTTCCAACACTAGAGATGTGTACCTTCATGAAAATCAAAAAGAAATTGAATCCCTCAAAATAGTACCGGAAGCCCAAATTTGGGGTCCCGTCTCATGGCCTAATATTTTGTGGTTACTACAAACCACAAAAAAAACCTGTTGTTTGGACTATGTTAATGTTGAAGGATCAGATCCGTCACACCCTTTTGGTATAGGCAAAGTTATGTAAACAAAGATTTGCATACTTTTCGTTTCGTAGGTCCTGAAGGTGTTTTACTTCACAATTTTACAAAACCTGTCTGAAAAGATATATGATAATTAACTACAGAACCTGAGATTTGTCTCAACACGTTGCTGTTCTATGGCAAGCTGTATTAGCTTAAAATGTCCCCAGTCACACTCGTCGTAATAGCATTTTTAACGAGTAAGAATTGGATCAGAGAGCTCTACAAATCAATGTTTACTAGAAATATATATGTCTCCACAGAGCTCTGCAATTCAATTCTTAGTAACCATGGGTGCCGATTCTATTGTCGATCACCCACAGAAAAACACATAATTACAGCTTTCAGACAGGACTTTCTTCTCGTTTTTATAGTTAATTTGAGGCATTATTTTAGTGACAAATGTCAGAGTGCATTATTGTAACGCGTGAGCGCATCCATGTAACAAATCTATCCACTCAGACAAATTTATTTCACTCCAGCACAAAACTGGACGTGTGCTTTCAAATAGACCTATACATATGGCTCTGCTCTCGCTCAAATTTTACATGTGTGCGTTCAAACTTTGTCCTGTGCATTCATTAATCTCTACTTTGTCTTTGTCTTTGTCTTCTCTCCTGGATTTAATGTTGCCAGAACCTTTCAACCACTAGAATTTCACGATTGACTGATGAAATAGGACAGTTTACCTTTAAATCGGCGCATATTAGCCTGGTTAAAACCAGAGCATTCTCAGTTGTAACTGAGTTATGCTATAGCGTCATAGACAAATCATTTCCAGAGGGGCGTCACCAACGGATGTCGTGGATAGACCTAAACCCAATCAGAGCGATGAAGGAGATGACGTATGCAGAGCGGCGGAGACACATCTCCGAGTGTTGTTCTTTGCTAGATTTTTAACAAAAAGGAAACGTTCAAATGGCTTAAAACAGACGCGATAGCTGATTGGAACGAGTGATGTTCGACGGCGGCATCCATCTTTGTAATGTAGGCTACAAAATCTACTTCAAAATCCCAGCGCTGTCGTCATCGTGTAAAGCCCGCCCCAACGCTTCTGATTGGTGCCTCGATTTCAATGGATTGGAAAAGGGCTTGAATGAGCTCTTTGCCAGACTAACTTTCAGAGCAAATCTAAATTTGCCGGAAGTTGTCTGGGTTTTCCCAGGCTAGGCGCTTATGCTAGTAACCATTACAATTGCAGAGCCCTGCAATTCTTACTAGTAAAAATCTAATGTAGATAGCTCTACAAATGTAGCTCTACATGTCTCCATTGACTTCCATTCATTTTTAATTACACAGCTCTACAATTTAATCATTACTAGTATTGAATTAGAGAACTCTCTAATTTAATTCTTACTAGTAAAAATGCAATTATGACAAGTAACTGTGAATATTTTAAAGGGGTCCTATAATGCTCTTTTCACAAGATGTAAAATAAGTCTCTGATGTAAAAAAAGAAAAGAAAAAGCAAACACTTTTGTGTGTGTCCCTTTAAATGCAGATGAGCTGCTGCTCCCGGCAAAGAGGGCGGAGCTTCAAGAGCTGTGTGTTTGCAGCTCCATTACCTCACACACATCCACTGAAAATGTCAAAAACTTTTAGCCTTTTATGTTCAAACCGGAGTCAGACAGGACATTTCTGAATGGTTAGTTGATGAATTTATGTTGCTGATGTAGAGTTAACTATCTTCTAGTCCAGCCTTTCTCAAAGTGGGTGCCGCGGCACACTGGGGTGCCCCCTGACTTTGTCAGGGGTGCCGCCAAAAAATTACGTAGGCTAAAAATATATATATATATATTTGAATTTACATAAATACATTCTTCTTCTTTTTAAACATATGAACGTATTAATAAAATTGTAAATTCATTTTAGATAAATATATATATATATATAAAATTAACCATAAAAATCCGTCTCACAAGACCGAAGCAAGACACACACACAACTTGACCCAAGTGACGCAACCCATAGCAACGCGTTATAGCAACAACACCGACCGCGCGAATGCGCGTCACACAGCAACTGCAGGCTCTGACAAACACACATACAAACTATACTATACCTCTGCATAACGTGTCTCTTTTTACAACAAAAATGTGAATTCTGCCGGTATTCAGACAGTCCCATGCATACAGATACAGATCCGGCCTACAATCGCCTACGTAGGCGAAATTTGTTTGACAATTCTAATCGTAAACACAGTCATGTTGAAGCCTGCAGTGATGTTCTTCATTGATGTTATGGCAGTCCACTCTGCTTATTGTTTTTCGAGAATCTTGCACTCCTGTTTGTCATTGTGCACGAAACTTCATGCCAATAAATCATCAGAAATATTGCTGACTTGTGCGCGTCTCAAGCGCCCTCTTTACGCTCGTCCTAATGCCTGTTAGTTGTCCGTGGATTTGCCTGTATTTGGCGCTGAAAATGGAAACGTCTTTAGACATGGAAAATCGATTTTACAATCGATTCAATGAACGTTTATGTCTCAAAAATCGATCAGGATTTTTTCACAAAAGTGATAGCCCTGTAAAGTTGTTATTATTATTGTTATTTACAGTTCGTATTATGCTCTGTTCATTACTGTTCTGTCTAAATAAACAGGACATTTGCATTTACATTTGGGTTATTTTTTAATTTATATTTTACACTGGGGTGCCTTGAGATTTTATGCACTTTTGAAAGGTGCCCCAACTGAAAAAAGTTTGAGAAAGGCTGTTCTAGTCACTGATTAGCATATTCTGTCATGATAATCTATAAATCGCGGGCTTTATGTAATTTTTTTGTTGCCATTGGCTTTTGGCTTGCTTAGTTGGGGACATTAAATTTAACATTTTATTTAAAGCTGCAGTCTGTAGTTTTTCCTCTTTGTCGCCATCTCTGTTCGAAATCTGCAATTGCAGTTCTTCGCTGAATTATCAACTTTTACGTGAGTTGTACCTCGGCACGGCACAGCGCGGATGAACTCAATGTTTGAGGAGAGTGTGTGGCTGTCAGTCGCCGCCGGTGTGGATACTGGCATTCACAATCACAGATTATTCTTTTTGGAAGTATGACTAACACAATCATTTTTACCCTGAAATGTCATCTGAACAAGTAAGTAACATCCACTTTTGTTCTTGCAGTAAATCTCGCTGATTTAATCTAACGGTCGTTAATCACATCACGTCAAACCGTGCAAATTATACTTTAAACTCAAATTGTTAATGTTAACAACATCAGCATTGTGTGACTACATGTAAAGCCCTTCAGATATGTATCCTTGTTTTCGCATGGGCCGGTTGCGTCTCTTTTTCCAAACTCTCAGTCCAAAGTCTTGTGCATTTTACAGCGGGTTAGTCTCTAGTTGTCACTCAAATCAAATTAATATGTTTAAAGGCACAATATGTAGGGTTTTTTCGCCACAAGAGGGCGCAGTTTCCAACAATAACAAAGGCGTAGGTTGATGACGCAGTAATGAGCTGAATGATGGGACTTGCTGTCAAGCTGATGGATCTAATAATGTGCAATAGTGCAAACATTCATGCTTTTTAACATTACAGTGGTATGAAGCAGGTCGCGATTGCTAAAGAGACAGATATCACACGCGAGTCCCGCGGATATAAAGGAATAAGGACATTTAATTCTACCGAACTACTCGCAAGTGCTGGATTACTCACACAGGTCAGTTTATTAGACGAATTAAACTTGTGAGGGAACGCAGCGCTGGTTCACTCGGTCTAACATTACGCTATCACACTAAACGGCATTTAAATGTGTGTTGAAAGTTATAATGTTATACTATGTGTTAGTTCGTTTGCTATACGAAACTAGCAGTAACGTTAAGCTAGATCAACATTAGAATAACATATGACCATATTCTAACATTTCATCATGTTGAGCTAACGTTATATAATTCCGGGACGGCCACTTATTTAAAATTGGAATTTCTCTGAAATAAAAAATCTTTGGAGACTTTTGGGAAACTACACAACTGCAGGAAATATATCACACTGTGCAAGTGATTTTTGGATATTTTATTACAAAATTCTTAAATATTGTACCTTTAATTATTTCAAGTGCTGTGAGAAAAGGCTATAAATCTCCACCTCCAACATCCTCACACACAATATAGCTTATACTAGCCGAGACACCTTCTTTATGTGTACAGATGTGTGTGTGTACAAATGTGTGTGTGTACAGATGTGTGTGTGTACAGATGTGTGTGTACAGATGTGACGTAATGACGCAAAGACATGCTCGAATTTCGAATTTAAGGTGACTTGACTTGGACTTGACTTGACCTACTACAGGACTTGACTTGAATTGACTTGACATAGCCTGTGACTTGACTTGCCCAGGAAAAAAATACTTGGGACTTAGGCCCCGTCCACACTACTGCGTTTTCGTTTAAAAACGGAGACCTTTTGCTACGTTTGCTCCTCCCGTCCACACTAAAACGGCAAAAACGGAGAGCCAAAACGGAGAAGTTTAGAAACGCTGCCGATCCGTTTTTCGTTTTGAATCTCCGGAGGGCGTTTTAGTGTAGACGGGTCAAAACGGAGGACTTTAGAAATGATGACGTAGTAGAGGCTCTTGCTCGGCTCTATGATTGGGTGTCATCAGTCATGGCATATATCTTTGCTAGCCGCTGTTGTACAAGTAAATTCTGCATTTTACAACGCTATAACTGCCGACATGCGCCGGAGTCAAGCTATTATTCCAGCGATCTGTGACAATTCCCATGTGCAGCGGCGGGGTTGACCATACATGGAGCGTCTGTTTGGGGTTAACCAAGAGCATGGTGGGATAACTGTATCAATGAAGTTGTGTTTACACCGGCACGCGCATGCCCAGTGTTGGTGAATGGTCACGTGATCCGCGTTTTCAGTCGTTTTAATGTGGACGGAGATCAATTCAAATACGCAGCTAAAACGCTGGTGTGGACGGAGATCGTATTCGTTTTTAATTATCCGTTTCTAAACTAAGGCCCTGTCCACACGGACACGGGTATTTTTATAACCGTGACTTTTTTTACGCGGTTCGGCCGTTCGTCCACACGAAAACGCACTGAAACCGAACATTTTTGAAAACCCCTGCCAGGGTGAGGATTTTCAGAAACGCCGGTTACAGTGTTGTCGTGTAGACAGTGAAACCGGGGTTTTTGCCTTGCGACGTCAGAGTGTGCGGCGTTATCAGCTCTGTTTGACATCAGATTTGCGCTTCTGATTGGCCAACGTGGCTTCAGGGTTATGGTTTATATCGCCGCCTGCTGGCGTGGCATGCTCTTGACCGCGCTTGATTGTGTGTTTTTACGTTTTCATGTAGACGGAGACCTAGCATGTGTGGACGGGATTTTTTTTAAAAACGCTGTAGGAAAAACTCCGGTTATAAAAATACCCGTGTCCGTGTGGACATGGCCTAAAACGCAGTAGTGTGGATGGGGCCTTACTTGAGACTTGAAGGTTAAGACTTGAGACTTGCACATGTGTGACTTGGTCCCATCTCTGCTCTATAGTAAAAAGCGATATGTGACTTGACTTGTCCTACCAGCCGTTTGTTGTCGTCCTTAAAAAGTGATTTCTGTAATAGAAAATCTCTTCCTTTGCTTTGAACTTTGAGCGTCGTAACTTTGCATTTGTTGTTTATGCTCAAACAGCAACATTAAACACTATCTACAGTTAGAAAAGTGAAATCATAATCAACCACCGCTTTAAGCTATCCGGCTTGCCACACTTCGCCCGCTGGGTGGCTCAAGTTCAATAGTAATAGCTAATCGTTGCGAAGGAACTTCCCCAGAGCAACGAAACGAATGAATGGAGCTGTGTCTTAAAACCTAGAGGCATGGGTGGGTTTCTAACCAGCAGAAAGCCAAAACCGATGCCTAGGTAGGCAGCTCACTGGGGTTTAAAACAGATCGATTCATGCGTTTCGTTGTTCTGGGGAAGTTCCCTCGCAACGTTTAGGAAACGCAACGCGCTGTTTCTATCGTGTCGCGGGTGTGTGTGTGTGTGTGTGTGTTGCACGGCAGAGGGCAAAAGGCTTCTTGTGCATGTAACGCATGGTTGAATTGTTTATGCATGTCAAGAAACCCCGCTATGAATTTAATTGAGGTTTCTAAAGGGAAACGACACAGATGGATCAATAACGTCTCTCAGTTTATGTCTAGATATGCGTGCTTTTGTTGAAGCTAATGTCATGATATGATACAGATCCAGGAGGGGGAGGAGGGGATCCTCGTGCATCCTCCGTGCTGCATGAGACTTTACTGAGAAACACACATTCAAACCTGCAATTGGATCCTACTCAAGTCAATCCCACATGTGGGTGGGCATTAGATTCAGAGCTGCACACACACACCCAGGAAAGTTTGTACAACAGAAGGTTGTCGGAAAGTTGCACACAAACCACATGCGTGCGAACACGAAGTGTACAAAGAAAATCTACACGCGTTAAAAGCATTACGATTCGTTTAATACCTCATTCAGCTCAGTTTCATTCACGCCACAATGATGTCATACGTGTGGATTTTCGTCCTGGGAAGTTTAATCGTGACTGGAGTAAAGATGCAAGGTAAGGACTAGTTTTGCCAAAAAAAAAAAAAAAAAAAAAAACTTTCTTTCACGTTTTAAAGAAAAGTAGCCTACTAAAGTTTGCTAACACCAAGTGTCATTGTTACATATGTTACATGTAGTTACAATATCAATAACTATAAATAATGCATTATTAACACAACCCCTAATTCTAACCATATAGTAAGTACATTAATATTACTCACTTACATGTGCAATTACAGTGTAACAAAGACAAGTAAAGTGTAACTCAATGTTTCTTTGTTTTCTGCCTCCATGCTTGTTTAGTGTGTATTTATGAACTATACATGTATTAATATTGTAGCCTACAAATTAATACACATATATCACAAAGAGAGAGTCCTAGATGAAATGGGAAGCATGCATGTCTTTGTTTAGTAGACTGAGTCTATATCAGCTCCAAGATCACGTGTTTGGCACATTAATATACTATATATGAGTGTAAATTCAAGCATTATGAGTGATGTGTTATTGATCACAAATATAAGACCCTGTGAGAATGACTTGTTAGACATGCTGAAGCTGTAAAGTCCCTTTGTACATTGTGTTCTTGACTAACAGCTTTGGCTGCTCAGTTTCTCGATGACTTCATTCATGTACAACAGTTCTGAAATATTCACAGGATGGAACCAAATGTTTAGGATCGGGAGGAACACATTTAAAAAAAAGAAGAAAAAAAAAGGTTGATCTGCCATTAAAAATGTGAATATTGGGGAAACATGTTCCTTCTTAATGCCTATGGCGATTTATGGGGGTGTTTGTTGCAAATATGTGAAATTTCATCCAGATGTAGACGGGAGACACGTTTAGTTCAACGTTGTAAATTGAGAAAGACTGAGATGAGGTGTAGTCCTAGAAATTTAATCTAGTCCCAGATGTAGACACACCCTACACGGAAAACGCATTGGAGTTACGAAAGGGATGCTCGATTGACCCGAGGGAGTTTGCGTTCCTCTCTCTCTCTCCCCAACACACAGCAATGCCTAATGCATTCATTCCTACAGCCTTGCATTTTTGATTTTGTGAGGGAGAGCGTCTTTGTTCACAGGCTCCTGTGTGTGTGTTTGTGTGGACGTGTGTGTGTGTGTTTGTGTGGACGTGTGTGTGTGTTTGTGTGGACGTGTGTGTGTGTTTGTGTGGACGTGTGTGTGTGTTTGTGTGGACAGGTGTGTCTCCATCCTCGTACTCACAGAGTAAACTTCTTTTGTGTCTCTTAATCTGACAACTGTGCCAGAACCCTCAAAGAGCGGCGGTGGAAATTAAAAGCTTGAGGAAGTAAATCGCTTAAGCGTGTTGAAGTCGTTGGATTTCGCTTTTATAATATAACCCCAAAAGCGTGAAGACTTGATGTGTGAGTTCCCTAATAAAACAAAGCCACTGACAGATGACACGTCTACATTTGCATTAAAACGAAAGCTGTGTCTGTTTCAATCAAAGATCATTGCAAACCAGATCTCTTCATTAGTAGCAGTCAAGAGTTTGACTAATTCCTTATTATATTTTAGAATAATAGTTATTCTGATATCAAAATTCTGATCATGTTATGACTGATAACCAAAGGGCACATTTTAAACTAATTTGTCTGTAACATAAATAAAAAATAAACTACTAAAATCAGTTGTTTTAAATGCAACAAGTGAGTTTGTGTATCATAACATTTAAATGCACAGTACGAATCAGAGATTTAGATTGATAAAGATGTTAATATATATTACTAGCACTATTATTTGTAATATCTGTTAAGTCACACTTTAGATTAGAGTCCAATTTTTACTATTAAATATGACTTTTGACTCAATAAACTCCTAATTACTGCTTATTAATAGTTAGCACGGTAGTTGTTAAGTGTAGGTATTGGGTGATTATTATGATCATGCAGAATAAGGCATTAATATATGCTTTATAATTACTAGTAAACAGCCAATATCCTAGTAATATGTATGATAATAAGTTAATAATTGGACCCTAAACTAAAGTGTCACCCAGTTAATATTATTTAATGAACTTGAGCTAACATGAAATATAGTTGTACTTTTATAAACTAACCTTAACCAAGATTAATGGATACACTAATGTATTGATCATATTGTGAATTAAATAATGGGATTGTATTGTAAAGTGTAAAGCCTATAACAGGTGAATTTGTGCATCACAATATTATGTCAAATGAAAGCTTAAATTTACCCAAATGTACGACTGGTTGTGTAAATGAAGCAGATATTTCTGGAAGTATTAGTTGTTTGGGAATGCTATAATGCTGGTTTGTGTCTGTGTTTCAGAAGATGGAGTGGAAGGTGCGGATAACGGCGGTGAGTTTCGATCATATGCTTTAATAACTGCCATAGTTGTTTTGTGAACACACCCTTCTCTAGAAAACCTTCTCAGCTCTGTGCCAAAGCAATACAAGCAGAAATGGCGAGAGTCTAAAGCTCTCACGGCAGGGTTACATTACAGAAGAGCCGTGTGTGTATTCAAGTGAACCCTTCAATACATCACCTGGCACACAATAAAGATGATAAATATGGGTTGCTAATTTATCTATCTCATATTCAGAGTCTCCGGCCGATGACCCTGCTGAAACCGTTCCTGATCAAGGTGATGATAAGATTCATATCTCTGAATAACACAATATATTCACAGCAGTGCTTCTTCTCGACTGGTAACAGGGAGGACTGACGCTAAAAACACAATTAATCAGATAATATTAGAATTATCAGCTTTTAAAAGTAGAAACCCTTCCAATGTCCTTCTTGGTTGATGACGTCAAAGACCGTATCGGTATGCATTCATTGGAAGTCAAATTAAATAGATGTCAATGCCTAAACCAGCAGCTTAATGAAGAACAAAAGACACTGTGACGGGTTACGGGTTTGTTATTGTCGCTACTTGATACCCAACAAAAAAAAATCTGACTCCTGAGGGCGAAACCAGTCGAGAACCACCGATCTACATCATATAAGTGAAAGATAGAGATCTCTATCATGGGGGAAATGTGCGGGTGTGATTGAATTTATAGGACGTCACTGTCGCATACAGGATAGATGCCAAAATATCACTTTATTACACTTTTGTAGTGTAATATCTCTACTGTAAAAGTTGGTCCATTCTTTGCCGTCTCTTACAGATGTATTGTGATAGTACGACGTTCTGCTAGTATTCTAATATAAAAGATACACACTCTTTTGGTTCGAAAAAAATATATTTTATACATTTTTTATGAAATAATGTTCAACCAAACTACACTGAGTTATAGGAACTTAATAATTTGTAGCTAAAACACAAATAAGTTGAAAAATTAAATAATTAAATCCAGTCCTGGTCAAAGTTATCAAGAGAATTTAATCAAGTTACCTATTTATTTATTTTTTACTTACACTACCAGTTAAAAGTTTAATGTTCATGAAAGAGTCTCTTCTGCTCACCAAGGCTGCATTTATTTGATCAAAATACAGTAAAAATTGTGAAATATTATTAGAATGTAAATCAGCTGTTCTCTATGTGAATATATAATAAAGTGTAATTTATTCCTGTGATCAAAGCTGAATTTTCAGCATCATTACTCCAGTCTTCAGTGTCACATGATCCTTCAGAAATCACTCTAATATGAGGATTTGCATATTTTTTGTGGAAATCACGTGATTCATATTCAATAGTTTGGGGTACGTAAATTGTTATTGATTTAAATTGATAAAGTGACAGTAAAGACATTTATAATGTTACAAACGATTATATTTCAAATAAATAAACTTTCTATTCATCAAAGAATCCTGGAAAATAAAATATATCAGTTTCCACTAAAATATGAACTGTTTTCAACTCTGATAATAATCATAAATGTGTCTTGAGCATCAGATCCTCATATTAGAGTGATTTCTGAAGGATCATGTGACACTGAAGACTGGAGTAATGATGCTGAAAATTCAGCTTTGATCACAGGAATAAATTACACTTTACTGTATATTCACATAGAATACAGCTGATTTACATTACAATAATATTTCATAATTTTTACTGTATTTTGATCAAATAAATGCAGCTTTGGTGAGCAGAAGAGACTCTTTCAGAAAGATTTTTTTTTTTAATGATTCCAAACTTATTTACAACACAGATGTACGCTTGCTCTCTTGGCACACACACACACACACACACACACACACCCTTCAGCCATTATGCAGAACAGTTTACACAGTGTCCTGTAAAACGGCCTCATGTTCTCAAGCAATGGATCCGATTAAATGAGTTTCTGGAGACGTGTGCCCGTTCCATTAATGATTCCTCACCATTTCTAACCGTTGGCAGACATTTCTGGCTTTCCCCAAATATAAACCAGTGACCAGGTTTTGTGCTCTGAACGCCCTGTTCTCAACTTCATCTTTGTTCAGAGCATGAAGTGAACTTTTTGTCAAAACTAGCTCTCAAAGGCACCGATTCAGAGTTGTTGCTTGGTTTTTTTGGATTTAGTAACTAGTTAAGCAACTGTCTGCCTTCCACCAGCATTTCTTTCTAATGCTGTAATGAGTAATGGGCCTGTTATCCGCCTCTGAGAACATGTGAAAGTGTTTAGAGCGAAACACACATACGATCTCTTCAACACCTGCATTTAGATACATCTACTCAGAGTTTAAAGGTATAGTTTACATCAGAAGACCTACATTTGGGGATCTGTCAGAAGTTCTTCAGGGGTAACTAAAAATGAAAACTTTTTATGCGTTTTGGCCGTTTATTTACACACAACGGCGTTTTGGGGCCTGAAAACGCGAACTATTGAAAATGTGTTTCAAAGAAAACGATACACAAATATGAACTTGTTAAAACAGTTACGTCATGCACATTCGTGTTACATTTTAAGTCTATAGAAATTCTATATGTCTATATTTACAAAATGATATCGCCATCTACTGGCCTGACAACAGAATACAGCGTTTTTAGTCGTTTTTCGCGGGATCGTTTTGACAACGTTGTCACAACACAAAGGAAAAACATTTCCGTTTTTACATCATTGTCGTGTAAACGCACCCTTAAACTAAAACTTTTAAAAGTTATTTTTAATAATCCCATTCCCATTCATTTAAAGCTGGAATAAAATGTAATATAAATATTAGATGAAAAACTTTAACTAAACATAATCAGAAATGTTGCCTTTTGCAACTAACTAAAGTTATTAACTAAAACTGAACTTAAACTATAATTTTCATTAATTAAGATAAAATATGACGGTCAATTTAAACAAAAATGAGAAATGTTGCAGAAAAGTTGAAGCACTAAAATGACCTGGAAATAAATAAAAATTTAAACTGAACTAAAATTATTAAAAGTCTTTTTCAGTAATAAGGATAAAGCTTAAATAAAATATAACAATTAAATAAATTATAAATGTTGCCTATACTAACTGAAACAAGTTGAAAAAGTAAAGTTGCTAAATGGAAATTAATAAAAACTAAACTGAACTAAATCTATTAAAAATCATCATAAATAAAGCTGAAATAAAATGAAACAAAAATAAGAAATGTTGCACTAAAATTACTAACTGTCCAGAAATAAATAAATACAACTAAAACTAAAACTATTAAAAGTCGCTTTCATGAATTGAAATAAAACTTGAGAGGAAGATTATCATGAAGAGCGACACAAAAACATCTCCACTGTTTACAATTATATGAACAATAATAATGTTTTTACAACTCATCACAATAAGTTAAACAATTTTCAACTTTGTACAAGGTATACAAGATTTAACACATTTTTTTTAAAGTCAGTTTAATGCAAATTAAGTTGATTGTACTTAAAATTTTAAGGCAGCAACTTTTTTTTCCAGAGTTGAGTTTAAAAGACTTGCTTTTGATCATAAAAGTGTTTATGAAACAACACAACACGAGTAAATGATCCGTAGCTTTAAGATCATGTGTAGTTCTGTCCACCTTCAGTGATGTTTCCGTGATGGTAAATGTCTTCAGCTCTTATTGCATTTATTGTAGTGTTAAGCTAGTGTCATCTGATATTAATGAACGGCTCCTGTAATCGTGAAACGGGCGGCCTTGAACAGGTTTGATCTTGATAAACTCTCCCGCTGAATGTTTCTAATCTTACGGTAGAAACTCAGAACTGTCCTGACTTGTAACATATAGATTATATATTTATATATTCGCAGACAACACACCCACGGAAGATTTACCGCCTGCGTCAGACGACGGAGAGCGTGAGTATCTGATTTATCGTCCCCTGTGGGTTTGGGGAAAGATGAGCCAAAGGTTGTGTTTCGCTCGAGGCTCGAGTCAGACGCCACGTGTTAGAGAAGAGAACCACTGGTGTTCTGCTAATAGTGTTGGTTTGACTTAAAAAAGGAAGTTACCTGGTTTCCTTAAAAATTTGAGTTCATTGAAATTAAAAATTTGAGGTAAAGGATATTGGTTTAATAAATGTGACCCTGGACCACAAAACCAGTCACATGGGTCAATTTTTTAAAATTGAGATTTATAATTCATCAATAAATAAGCTTTCCATTGATGTATGGTTTGTTAGGATAGGACAATATTTGTCCGAGATGCGGCTATATGAAAATCTGGAATCTGAGGTTGAATCGAAAAAATTGAGAAAATCTCCTTTAAAGTTGTGCATTTATGTTGGCGATTGTGCAGCATTCACTCACACAAATACATGTTTTATATATTTATGGTAGGGAAATTACTAAATATCTTCATGGGACATGATCTTTTCTAAATATCCGAATGATTTGTGGCATAAAAGAAAAATCAATAATTTTGACCCATACAGTGTATTGTTGGCTATTGCCTCAGATACACTCATGCGACTGGTTTTGTGATCCAGGGTCACAAATAGAAACTCAAAATATTTTGTTATCTGACCCACGTTAATTATCTTAGTTGATTTGACTAAAGATAAAAAGTTGTGATTACAAATCAGTAATGTTCAGGTCTATAGGACAGTGTCATGCCTCTGATTGTGATTGTGATTGTGAAGTTACAGACGCTGAATCCCCGACTAAAGAAACAGTGGATGAAGCCACAGATCTTACAGGTACACACACATACACACTGAAATAAAGCACTTCACACTGATCTTAACATTAATAAGAGGGGTAGCTAAACTCAAACACACTGTTGTTGTGTAAATGAGCGGCTGGAACGCATTCAAAGTTTCTGTTTTCTGTTAGAGCGGTGTCGTGTTAAGTTAATAACTAATGATCTTTACAACAGAAGTGAATCAATCTAAACTAACTTTATCTGGACAATAACTCTATTCTAGAGCTGCTGTAAAGCCTAATCTCTCTTACTGTAATCTCCTGTTATCACTGTAAAGCTGCTGTGAAACTCTATATTGTTAAAAGCGCTGTAGAATGAAGATGACTTGACTTAAAATACATAAAACATGATTTTTATGTGTATGTGTTCACATAGAAGTGCCAAAACTAAGTTTCGTACCATTCCGGTGAAGTAAAAAAAAAAAAAAAAATTAAGAAATGTAAAAAAAAACCCAGAAATAAATTAAATAAGTTGAAGTTGAAGAACAAAAGTTACTAAATGAAATATGTTTAAGTTTAAGAGTTAAAGTTGCTAACTGTAAATAAATAAATAAATAAAAACTGAAGTAAAACAAACTATTAAAAATCCCTTTCGGTGATTGAAATAAAGCTGAAATAAAATAAAATATAAATATTAGATGAAAAACTTAAACTAAATGAAAATTGGAAATTTTACCTTTTGGCAACTTGAATTACGTTCGAAAATAAATAAAAAACTGGAAAAAAAATTAAACCTAAATAGACAGATAAAAAAATAATAAAATGACAAACTCAAACAAATTTCTTTTTTTTTCAATAAAAATATAAAAAATAAAAAATAATTTAAACTATTAATAAAACTTACAACAGTATATAAATAACACTAATTCGATGCAAATAGCCCTTTCTGTTCTGTGGTAAAATAACTGACGCAGCTTCAACTGGCTTAATGCCATATGCAGTTTGGTAAATTACGTCAATGATTAATAATAATAAGTATATTCTGCCAGGTAATAAAGGCTGTTAGTCAATGCATTCATACAGTAAGAGTATTCATACAGAATCATAGAGTCAGAGCGATCTGTATAATGATCAGAGTTGGGTATAACGCGTTACTGTAGTGTAATTACATTTCGTGATAACGCAGTAATGTAACTCATTACATTTAAAATGTATGTAATTTGATTACAGTTACTAATGTCAATAAAATTAAGTTACTTACGTTACAAATGTATTGTTAAGAAAAAATATTAAGTAAAATACATTTCTAATCACGTTTGGCGCGGCTGCGTCAGTTAATGAGCATGCGCTTTAATGAATTACCGGAGAACGCGGCTGCTAAAATGGACGCAGACGTCTACGGGGGGCGGGGGCGGGGTAGCTTTCTTATAACGTAAAGAAAGCTAGCCGCGGTCCTTCTCTACAGATGCAGCTATCTCGTCGTCATTAAAGGCGGAAGCGGCGGCGCGCGGCGGCCGTTGTCCGTCAGTGAGCGACTCGAGTGAAGCTGGTGAAGCTGGCAGGCGCACCGGCGAGCTTTAACGGGCTGGAGAAGGCTCGGGGACCCGCTGAGTACGGCGCTTTAACGGCTGGCCCGTTTCCCTGACGACTCGCGGGCAGAAGGGGGGGAGGTCCACACATAGACATAATAGTCTATGGGTCCACAGAGGTCACCCAATTAAATTACGGAAAGAACTGAGTTTCACTTTGTAGTGTATTTTTGTGTAGTTTTAATATGTTTTCAAAGTAACTTGAAAGTAAAGTAATTAGTAATCAGATTACTTTTTACATGCAGTAATCAGTAATGTAATCAAATTACAATTTTAAAGTAGTAATTGGTAATTTGTAGTGGATTACTTTTTTTGAGTAACTTACCCAACTCTGATAATCATACACCTTGAAATATTGTGATGTCTTTTGTGTTGTTAATAGAGACTGACTAGTGTAGTGTCAACACACTTATAACGCCTGACACATCATCTGCCATGTATGAAGGGTTTTCAGCTCGGGTGTGTGTGTGTGTGTGTGTGTGTGTGTGTGTGTGTGTGTTTCCCAGACGCTGCCGAGGACGAGCAGCCAGCGACAGAAACGCCAGCAGGTAAAAATCACTGAAATAAACACACACACACAACAGACGATGTTTTTAATGACCCTACAAGTTCAACCATCAACCCGAACCATCAAAATATGTGGAAAATATTTTAGATTTTTAAATATTTTAAATATGTGGAAAGAAAAGGTATTTATCTGACAAAACTATTTGGCAAAAAAGTCAAACTACAGGTACAGGTTTTATTTTAGTATGCAAAAAAAGCATAAATTGATTACAACATAATCACTTATTAATATTTGGTTAGTTCATAATTTCTTTGTATGACAGTCTGGCCAGAAATTATCACGTTTCATTGCGTTATTATCACTAATAAAACATCGACTACTACACAATATGACTACAAAATCTTTAATAATATGTGAATGAAAGGATGAAGACGTGAATTTTCCTAAGCATCACTTTTGGACGCTAATGTATTAGAAAAAAAGAAAAAGAGCCTGAAAGAATCATGGAAATTTCTCCAAGATAATTCTAGTTATGCTCAGCCTTAAAATATTCCATCGCTAGAAGTTGCTCTTTCCGGATAAGAGGATTTTTAAACTATCCTGTAATCATGAAGGACTGGAAAACTCATAGAAATTCATCGGGCCTGTAATAATAATGTGGTTTTGACTGTTACATTTTTTGCCGTTTCGGTAAGAGAGTCAGTAGCCCGATATGTAGTGAAAAAACAGATGCAATGTTTAACATGTGAATCACCGGAGAATAACAGCGAGTCGGACAATCATCCCGTTCACACATTCCTCCGGGATTCATGTTATCAAATTAAGTGATGCTATAACCACACATATTTCCAATAAACATATGCATCTGACTCATATTTCCATCGTTTTGCCTTCGTCAGCTGAAGAGAAACCTGTCGAAGAAGAAGAAGCTCCTGTTGAAGCAGGTACTGTAGAAATACGACACTTCACACTCGATGTCTTTCCACTGGCTCTGCTCAAAGTGTGTGTGTTATTCTGACACTTGTGGCGAGTCCAACTTTGTGGCATTCTCAAATAGCTTTCCCAAAAAGGTATCTGGGACATTTTCTTCCCAAACTCATCCTTATTTAGTTTTTTCCCCAAGCTTATAATAGTGGGGTGCTCTTTTTTTTTCTAACTTAAAGTGCCACTATTATTCTTTTTCACTGCCTTTCATATAGTGTGTAATAGAGCTGTTTATGAATGTAAAAGGTCTGCAAAGTTTTAACGATCAAATAAGTTGTTGTCTCCTAAAAGAAAGATTTGATTCTGAACTGCAGAAACGAGTCGTCAGCAATTCCTTTTTGTTGTTGTTTGTTACATACCTATGTAACAAATTTGCATAATGGTCTTCATTGGCTGTTGGTGAACGATGTCTACTTAGCTCCGCCCTCAAACACTAGATGTATCTGAGACTGGAAGAGTTTGTTTCGTGTTGTTCATGTCGAGAAGACGCTGTTTTTTGTTGAAAAGCAAGTCCACTTTGACAATATTGATACGGTTAAACCCACGCCATCGTTTCTGAGATGAAATTCGAATTTGGTAATGGGCGTTTCATCTTCAACACGCACTGTAAGCGGTCGACCAATCACAACAGACTTGTGCCATCTGACCAATCAGAGCAGAGTAGACTCTCAGAAAGGCGGGGTTTAGAGAGACTGAATCTTTGATCGAACCTTTTCAGACACTGAGAAATGATTCTGAGAAAAATAAAGTGTTTTTTGACTTTGGATGAATGTAAATCTATTGTAGGAGACTCCAAAACAACATTAGGAACCGTTAAAATAGCATAAACGGGGATAAAATATTATGTTTTATTGTGGCAATTCATATTTGTCTACAAAACTAATTTCTAAAGAGTTTACATCAATGGAAATATAAATTCTGTCAAGTGTGCATGCAAAAAATATTCAGTTCTAAATTTAAGATTTATGTATTTGAATTGCAAATAACATTTACTTGTGTTTAACAATCAAATAAACTTAATGTGATGCATATTTGTCAGTCATTGATAAATAAAACAGCTTATATTTCTGCGATTGTTCTAATAAACTGAACGGGTTTTAAATACACAATGACCAGATATATTTATAATCAATACATCCAATTTCTTTCAACCTCATACTGAATATTGCTTGTTCCACAACTAGTCATATTCATACCTTTTATGTTTTCACAATGGACAGATGTATGCTGAATCTAATCCATTTGAATAAATGCATTTTGAAAATATGATTATTTACATCAAATCAAATAGATGCAAATAAATAAATAAACTGTTTTTTTAGTGCAACTTAATGTTACGCATGACTGACAAATATGCATCACATTAAGATTTTAGTGTATGTTAACGGTGTAATGCAAATGGATGGACATATTATATATGCAATTCAAAGCCTAAAATATTTTTTGAGTGCGACTTAAAAAACATTGTACTGATCATTGTTTTTTTATTTGTTGTACAGAAGATAAAGGCGACGCACCTGAAACAGGTTAGCAGAAAGTTTATATTATGTTCTTGCACCTACTGTACATTTGTAAACTGTTTTTAGGATTATTTTAAGTTTACAGATGTTGAATACTCACTTGCTTTGGTTTTCAGAAGCTGATCCTCCTGCTGAAGAGACTGACGTTACTAAACAAGGTTTCATTTATTCTTTTATCTCTCAGTTTGATCTTATCTTCTTTATCTCAGTTTGATCTTTTCAAAGCCACAATTTGACGTCATATATAAACTTTGCTTTGTTTTTGTTACATAGAAACAAAACGTTTTGATAGCCACAGTTGAACTATAACAGAGTCATCACATTACTGTAATGTTATATAAATGGTTACATCAATTTTGAGATATTACAAAAATGTCTGATTTCATTAAAGAAGTTCTTTTACACATGCACTGCAAAAAATGATGTTCCCTTTCGAGGGAACTTGCGATGCGTCGATGGCGCTTTGGGAACGCCCCTGCGTGATTGCTTCCGAAGCACATGTGTCAACTAGTCCAATGGCGAGAGTGACGTCATGACCAGGAAGTGAAACTAATATATTATATAGACTCATTACATGCAAAGTGAGATATTTCATTATAACTTTATTTGTTATAATTTTGATGATTATGGCTTACAGATATGAAAACCTTTTCACAATATTCTAATTTTGAATTTGGGGTTTTCATAAGCTGTACGCCATAATCATCAACATTATAACAAATAAAGGCTCACTTTGCATGTAATGAGTCTATATAATATATTAGTTTCACCTTTTAAGTTGAATTACTGAAATAAATTAGCTTTTGCACGATATTCAAATTTATCGAGTTTCACCTGCATACAGCGAAATCTAAGATATGGCGTCCAAACAGTCTTGCAAGTTGTGTGGTTCTCCTTGCCCTCGTTACATCATGGTTGGAGATACACACGAACTTTGTGTGATGTGTTTAGGAGCGGAGCAGGCTCGGTCAGCCTTCGAGGGGGCCGATTGTGAGTATTGTGAGAGGATGCCGCTTCGCGCGCTCCGCTCTCGCCTGTCACTCTTCGAGGAGGGTGTTCAAGTGAGCGTTCCCTGCGGGTCGGTCCCCGCTGTCGCCGAGACAGCACGGAAGCTCTTGACGTGGGGATCGCAAATGGATCTCACAGCGGGGTTTGAGACGGGCCCCGCCCTTTCTCAGCCTTTACCCGTGGGATCCAGTGCTCTCTCTCCGGAGTTGGGAGCCCATCCCGCGGTTCCTTCCGCTCCGCACAGGCACAGGAGGCATCGAAATGGGGGAAGAAGAAACGGCAACTTCTTCACCAGCGTATGAGGAGCTGGTGGAGGTATTATCTCGCTCTGTATCTAAATTAAATATTGAATGGCCTGCCGAGAAACAAGGCGCTCGTCCCAAAAGTCTGTTAGACGAGTGGTTTTTAACACCAAGCACGGTCCCTCCCCCGAGTGGACTTACATTTTTCCACGACCTTCACAAAGAGATATCGAGGACGTGGACTAAACCTTATTCAGCCAGAGTATTTAGCCCCCAAGTTAAAAGTTTAAAAATTTACTTTTAGGGCTAAAATTAAATATGGTTATGGGACGATGCCTAAAATTGAACAGCCACTAGCCAGTTATTTTGTCCCCGGCATCAGCATCGTCCCTGAAGTCCCCTCTGCTGCCCACTAAGCCGTTAAAAATATCCTCTATGTTAGTGGGTAAAGCATATAGTCACCTTCATAATATTCATTTATATATATTATATATACGGCAGCAGGTCAGGCTGGTGCATGCCTTTACACTATGGCCATATTACAGGCATACCAGGCTGATCTGCTGAGGGACCTGGAGACTAGTGAGCGGCCGGGGCCTGACGGGGTTCGAGAACTACGTTGGGCCACCGATCTTTCTCTCTGAGCCACGAAAGAGACCGCTCGTGCTATTGGGCGGTCTATGGCAGCTAATGTGGCATCGGAGAGGCAATATTTCCTATTGGACGCCCCGCTATCCCCTCCTGGCCTCTTCGGTGACGCAGTAAACACCAAAGCAAGCGGAAGCGTTCAAGCGGTATCTCCCTCGCCGTCAACAGGCCCCTGGGGCTACTGGGCGTGAGCAGCCGTTAAGCTCCTCATGCAGAGCACAGCAGAAGGAGAGTGTCGCTTCTCATGGGGACGGCACCCTCAGCAGAAGTCTTCCAAGCCGCAGACCGATCTGAGGAACATTCTGCTTGCGAAGAAGGCTTCTGCAAAGAAGAGGTCCTCACGCCTATGGCGTCAAACTTCTGAGGGCAACCCCCTCCGGAGTGGAACGGTGTTCACCTCAGTACATGGTGCCCGTTCCACCCCTGGGCCCTCAGGAGGCCGTTCTGCCAACCCCGCCATCCCTCGGTTCCTCGGGGCGCAGCGGTTTCCAGTGAGCTTCTGACTCAGCGCCTCCACGAAGCTGCGTCGGACTCGCGCCCTCTGAGAAGGGTCGAAAGTCAATCGATTCGGTTATTTTTCCTGCCAGTATGCTTCAGGTCACGGAAGTGACTGCTCTTATGTCACCAGAGGCCCTTAGTAGATTATCTGTCAGAGTGGAAGATTCTGCCAAACATATCTCAGTGGGTCCTGCAGATAGTAGAAATGGGGTACAGAATCCAGTTCGGTCTAGTCCACCACACTACAATGGGGTATTACTCACAGTAGTACATCCAGAGCAGGCTCTGGTGATGGAACAAGAAGTGAAAGCACTATTAGCAAAAGCAGCAATAGAGCTGGTGACTCCGGCCAACAGAGACTCAGGGTCCAACAGCCGGTACTTCATTGTTCCAAAAAAGGATGGTGGGTTGCATCCCATTTTATATCTTCGTCTTCTCAATCGTTCAGTAAAGAAGTTAAAATTCAAAATGCAAAAGTTGAGGTAAATCAGGACTCAAATCAGACCCGAGGACTGGTTTGTCACGATAGAATTAAAAGATGCATACTTCCATGTCTCCATCCTTCCACAACACAGGAAGTTCCTGAGGTTGGCCTTTGGGGGAAAAGCTCACCAGTATCGGGATCTTCCATTCGCTCTAGCTCTATCACCCCGCACTTTCACGCAATGTGTAGAAGCAGCTCTAGCCCCGCTCAGACTGCAGAGCATCCGTATACTGAACTATATAGACGACTGGCTTATCCTAGCAGAGTCGGAACAACTGGCGGTTCGGCATCGAGATGTCGTTCTCGTGCATTTGAAGAAATTGGGGTTGAGATTGAATGCCAAGAAAAATTTACTTTCTCCACCACAGAGGACAACCTTTCCTGGTGTCGTGTGGGATTCAGTGACAATGAGGGCCGTGGTCTCGCCTGCTCGTGTCGCTTCGATCCGATAAAGAGTAAAAGAGATAAAGCTAGGCCAGTCACTCACTGTAAAACCGTTTCAAGGGTGTTGGGTCTGATGGCAGCCGTGTCCAACATTATACCGTTCGGCCTGCTGTACATGAGGCCCCTACAGTGGTGGCTCAAGACCAAGGGGTTTTCCCAGAGGGGAAACCCACTCTGTAGGATCAAGATAACATGGCGGTGTCTTCGTGTCTTGGTTATATGGATGAAACCTTGGTTCCTATCCTATCCCAGGGTCCAGTGTTAGGAGCTCTTTGCCATCGAGTTTCGCTCTCGACAGATGCTTCTCTCACGGGCTGGGGAGCGGTAATGGAAGGCCGCTCAGCTCAGGGTCTTTGGAGGAGTCATCATCTTTCGTGGCACATAAACTGACTGGAGATGATGGCGGTCTTCAATGCGTTGAGACATTTCCTTCAAGACCTGAGGGGCCATCACGTGCTTGTTCGCACAGACAACACGTCTGTGGTCTCCTATATAAATCATCAAGGGGGTCTGCGTTCACGTCCACTATGCAAAATGGCGCACCAGATTCTCTTGTGGTTCCTAGGGAAGTTACTCTCTCTGAGAGCAGTGTATATTCCAGGACATCAGAATATAGGAGCAGACATGCTGTCAAGACAGGGGCTGAGGCAATGGAGGCTCCATACCGAGGTGGTGGAGCACATTTGGGGAGTTTATGGCCAGGCACAGGTGGATCTGTTCGCATCTCGGGATACAAGGCACAGGTGGATCTGTTCGCGTCTCGGGGTTCGAGGCACAGGTGGATCTGTTCGCGTCTCGGGATACGAGCACAGGTGGATCTGTTCGCGTCTCGGGGTACGAGGCACAGGTGGATCTGTTCGCGTCTCGGGATACGAGCACAGGTGGATCTGTTCACGTCTCGGGATACGAGACACAGGTGGATCTGTTCGCGTCTCGGGGTACGAGGCACAGGTGGATCTGTTCACGTCTCGGGATACGAGGCACAGGTGGATCTGTTCGCGTCTCGGGATACGAGGCACAGGTAGATCTGTTTGCGTCTCGGGATACGAGGCACAGGTGGATCTGTTCGCGTCTCGGGATACGAGGCACAGGTGGATCTGTTCGCGTCTCGGGATACGAGGCACAGGTGGATCTGTTCGCGTCTCGGGGTACGAGGCACAGGTGGATCTGTTCGCGTCTCGGGATACTAGCACAGGTGGATCTGTTCACGTCTCGGGATACGAGACACAGGTGGATCTGTTCGCGTCTCGGGGTACGAGGCACAGGTGGATCTGTTCACGTCTCGGGATACGAGGCACAGGTGGATCTGTTCGCGTCTCGGGATACGAGGCACAGGTGGATCTGTTCGCGTCTCGGGATACGAGGCACAGGTGGATCTGTTCGCGTCTCGGGATACGAGGCACAGGTGGATCTGTTCGCGTCTCGGGATACGAGGCACAGGTGGATCTGTTCGCGTCTCGGGATACGAGGCACAGGTGGATCTGTTCGCGTCTCGGGATACGAGGCACAGGTGGATCTGTTCGCGTCTCGGGATACGAGGCACAGGTGGATCTGTTCGCGTCTCGGGATACGAGGCATAGGTGGATCTGTTCGCGTCTCGGGATAAGAGGCACAGGTGGATCTGTTCGCGTCTCGGGATACGAGGCACAGGTGGATCTGTTCGGTTTGCGTCTCGGGATACGAGGCACAGGTGGATCTGTTTGCGTCTCGGGATACGAGGCACAGGTGGATCTGTTTGCGTCTCGGGATACGAGGCACAGGTGGATCTGTTCGCGTCTCGGGATACGAGGCACAGGTGGATCTGTTCGCGTCTCAGTATACGAGGCACAGGTGGATCTGTTCGCATCTCGGGATACGAGGCACAGGTGGATCTGTTTGCGTTTCGGGATACGAGGCACAGGTGGATCTGTTTGCGCCTCGGGATACGAGGCACAGGTGGATCTGTTCGCGTCTCGGGATACGAGGCACAGGTGGATCTGTTCGCGTCTCGGGATACGAGGCACAGGTGGATCTGTTCGCGTCTCGGGATACGAGGCACAGGTGGATCTGTTCGGTTTGCGTCTCGGGATACGAGGCACAGGTGGATCTGTTTGCGTCTCGGGATACGAGGCACAGGTGGATCTGTTTGCGTCTCGGGATACGAGGCACAGGTGGATCTGTTTGCGTCTCCGGATACGAGGCACAGGTGGATCTGTTCGCGTCTCGGGATACGAGGCACAGGTGGATCTGTCCGCGTCTCGGGATACGAGGCACAGGTGGATCTGTCCGCGTCTCGGGATACGAGGCACAGGTGGATCTGTCCGCGTCTCGGGATACGAGGCACAGGTGGATCTGTTCGCGTCTCGGGATACGAGGCACAGGTGGATCTGTCCGCGTCTCGGGATACGAGGCACAGGTGGATCTGTCCGCGTCTCGGGATACGAGGCACAGGTGGATCTGTCCGCGTCTCGGGATACGAGGCACAGGTGGATCTGTCCGCGTCTCGGGATACGAGGCACAGGTGGATCTGTCCGCGTCTCGGGATACGAGGCACAGGTGGATCTGTCCGCGTCTCGGGATACGAGGCACAGGTGGATCTGTCCGCGTCTCGGGATACGAGGCACAGGTGGATCTGTTCGCGTCTCGGGATACGAGGCACAGGTGGATCTGTCCGCGTCTCGGGATACGAGGCACAGGTGGATCTGTTCGCGTCTCGGGATACGAGGCACAGGTGGATCTGTTCGCGTCTCGGGATACGAGGCACAGGTGGATCTGTCCGCGTCTCGGGATACGAGGCACAGGTGGATCTGTTCGCGTCTCGGGATACGAGGCACAGGTGGATCTGTTCGCGTCTCGGGATACGAGGCACAGGTGGATCTGTTTGCGTCTCGGGATACGAGGCACAGGTGGATCTGTTTGCGTCTCCGGATACGAGGCACAGGTGGATCTGTCCGCGTCTCGGGATACGAGGCACAGGTGGATCTGTTCGCGTCTCAGTATACGAGGCACAGGTGGATCTGTTCGCGTCTCAGTATACGAGGCACAGGTGGATCTGTTCGCGTCTCGGGATACGAGGCACAGGTGGATCTGTTCGCGTCTCGGGATACGAGGCACAGGTGGATCTGTTCGCGTCTCAGGGTACGACGCACTGTCCACTTTGGTTTTCTCTCACGCATTCAGCCCCACTGGGTCTGGACGCAATGGTGCAGATGTGGCCGAGGCTACGTCTGTATGCATTTCCCCCGATCGAGAAGGTCCGCCAGGACGGAGTGAGTGTTCTGTTAGTAGCTCCGTACTGGCCAAGCCGAGTGTGGTTCTCGAACCTAATATCCCTTCTCGACGGCTCTCCCCTGGAGCTGCCAATCAGATAGGACCTTCTATATCAGGCGGGGGAGTAATCCTCCATCCCCGCCCAGAAACATTCAACCTGTGGGTCTGGCCCAACTCATAGTCATACTACAACTCATACTAAACTCCAGATTTCCGTCCACAAGGAAGCTATATGCCCTGAAATGGAGAGTTTTTAGTGTTTACGACAATGGGATCCAGTTAATTGCACTGTGGGCATTTATTGCAGTGAACATGTTTTCCCATCTTTATCATCACAGATCTTTCACTTGTTCGCTGGTTTGGACTAGCCTGGTAATACCAGACTCTGCTACTTCACTTTGCTTCATAGACAGAGTCTGGAATGGCATAATAGAGAAGTGTTTTCTCTCTCGCTCGGGGGCGCTTGTCTGAAGTTTAAAATCATTGGTTACCCGTAAGCCAATCAGATAAGCTTATATATGACGTATGTTATGGGCCGACACAGCCGCATCGAACCACAGACATCATGCATCGAACTCAAATCTATGATCGAACTTCCACTGTAAACCTGCTGTAAACACTTGATGATGCAAGCGAAATACCGGAGTGAACATGGCTGTAAACGACTTTTGCAGATTATGCAAAGTTAATCTACGCATCCACGGTACAATCAGGGCCTCTAAACTGATATTTGACAGTAGAGAGAAACAAAAAAATATTTGCAGCCAACTGTCGAGGGTTAGGATTAGTTCTGTTAAACACAGCTCTTTGTTCATCTCGAGTCTGTCGGAAATGCTGCAACTTAATTGCAAGATTACAGCATGTCATGGCAATATTTAAGACCTGGAAAAGAAAGGAGACACTGACCTGTCAAAAGGCTCCCAGTTTCTCGCTGTCGATCAGTAATAGTTGATAAATTAAACTTTTCCCAAAGGGAGTAGGGCCACAACATCACCTCCATTCAAAATGTTTAATACACACTCTTCTTGTTCGGGCTTCAGTTTGGTAATGCCGGTAATATTCTCCACAACAGAGCGAATTGCATCCGCGTCTCCATATCCGCGGTCGTTTTCGATTTCCCTGACCTAATCTTAAACTCAGCGCTTAGCGACTACGTCACGGCTTTCAGCCCGCCCTCTGTTCGTTGATTGGCCGGCTGTTTTCAGGCCGGAGGAAAACAGATAGACAGGCCGCTGTCTCAGACTGAGTACAGAAGCGAAATGAAATTGAGCGGAAGTACGAAGTCTGACGTAGTCAGGCTAGGTTTAGACTACATCTAAAAAGATCTGTTTCTCTTTGGTTAGAAATCAAGCCAGAAGAAGCTACAGATGAAGTAGAAAAAGAACCAGCGTCAGAGAGTCCAGACCAAGAAGAAACGGACCAAGAGGAACCGGCCCAAGAGGAACCGGCCCAAAAAGAACCAGCGCCAGAGAGTCCAGACCAAGAAGAACTGGACCAAGAGGAATCGGCCCAAGAGGAACCAGACCAAGGTAACAAGGAAAAGTCATAAACATGTATTTTTAAGAATATTGAGAGAATACTGGGAATTACAAAAAATAGGCGTGAGGATTCAATCAGCTCTTTGTAAAATTAATTGACATATTCCTCAGGTTCAGGGATTTGTTACAAAACCTAGTGTGTTGCCTATTTTAAGGCATCATAATTAGATATCACATTTTGACCAGATTCAAAGTCAGAATTCACATCTATCCATTAAAACAGAATTGAAATTAAATCAATATGAAAATGATTGTAAGAACGTAATCTAATTAGAAATAGATACAGTGTGTTTTGTATTTTTATGGAAACTTGTTTCTGCCACGGAATAAAAAAGTTAAAAGGGAATTGCGACTTTTTATCTCACAGTCTTGAGTTTTTTTCTCAGATATAATGCAATTGTGAGATAAAAAGACACAATTACCTTTTTGTACTTTTTTATTCTTAAGCTTAAGCTATAAGCTATAACAATACTAAAATTATTTTGTTGTTTTCCAGCACAAATATCTAAACATTCTTAAATCAAGATACTTTAAACAAAATTTAAATACATTTGACAGAAAACAAAAATCTTCTGTCATTTTGCTTCTTCTCTGGTAAATGTATCTTGATTTAAGAATGTTTAGATATCAGTGCTGGAAAACATGACAGAGACAGCATTGTTTGCAGTGTGATGATGATAACATAGCAACATGTGAATGCCGAACTAATAATATTACTTGTGCTGAGGGCTGTTTTGTAAGAGTCACTTTTTATGGAAAATATAACAAAATCACTCACTCATGAGCTTATGATTATGCTGCATTAGGCGATAGACTGGAAGGATTTTGAAACGGAGGGTTTCCAGTGTCCAGTCAGTGAAATGAGTTTGTTTTGCTGGTGGAACTGGTGTGTTTCTCTCTGTGATTGAAACACATGCAAACGTGGTCAATTTAACACTTATTACAGAAACTTTGATTAGATATTTGGTAAATCTCATTACAAAAAACATTACTTAAATACAATAATTTAACAACAAACATTAACAGCAGCACAACAAATTCGACCATAATGTTAAAACACTTAAAAATGTAAATAATATGTAGCTTTTTCATTACATTTATGAGAATTTGGAGGGAAAATGTGCTTAATTCTCATGAAAATAATGCCACAGTATAAAAATTGGGTCACATGTCACCCCATAATCAAAATATATATATATATATATAATATATTAAAATATATATTTATAATTAAAAAAATGTGGCTGCTACATTTTTTTTATACTGCAACATTATTTTAATGACAATTAAGCACATACATTCTCAAACTGTAATGTAATAAAAAAAAACATTTATTAAAATTTTGCAGTATTTTTACGCTATGGTAGTATTTGTTGTGCTGCGGCTAATGTTTGTTTAATTAAAATGTTTGTTTAACCCTCTGGGGTCCTTCATTTCAGAGTCACACTCAGGACCTTCGGGTCCAAATGGGCCGGAAGGGTGGGATTAATATTTATTTTTAAAAAATCATCTTTTTTTTTTTTTTTACTTGTTTTTTATAATATTTTTTCTTTTCTTTTTTGGTGTTTTGAGATAATTTCAAAAATAAAAATGATTTATAATTAATATTAATGCAATAATTATGACCCATTTTTTCCCCATTGAATATAATAGAAATTTAAAAAAAATATTTTTATTTTTATTTTATTTTTAAAGCTGTATTTCATTTTAGAGTCAAGCCTAGGCCTCATGAAAGCAATTTTTGAAATGAGATGGATGCCATCTGGTGGACAAACTGAGCATTTTAAAAATTCAAAACCCATATGTAATCTGAATTTATTAGTGTGTATGTGTATAAAAGTGTGTTTGTGTGTGTGTGTGTGTGGATGTGTCTGTTTTGCACTCTTGATGTTTTATAGATTCACCCCTTCACACAAAATAACTCTGTATTTTCACATTTTTGCCAATTTCCCATTCATTTCCTATGCGGGTCCATTTGGACCCGAAGGTCCTGAGTGTGACTATTTTTTTTACAACCACTTAGACTATTCAAATCCTGTCCCCAATTTTTTGGGGTGTTCATATGCCAAGTACCAACAAAGTCACCAAATTTCGGACCATTCCGATAAAGCAATGATTTAAAAAAAAAAAAAAAAAAAAAAAAATGCTTCGGGTCCATTTGGGCCGAAGGACCCCAGAGGGTTAAAATAATTAATGAGAATATTAGGAATAATGAATATAATAATGGGAATTAAAAATCAAGTACATATTACAGTAATGAGAGTTTGGTTGAAAACGCATTATAGTCATGAACATAAAATAATCAAATGAGTAATTTTAATGTGATGTGTCACTTTTCATGAGATTCACAGGAATATGGTCATTTTGCCGCAGTGTTTTCTGGACTTAATGTCATGTTTTGTCTGTGATGTGTGTGTTTTTTCTCAGACCCCGGTGTCGTCGCAGAGGAGCCAGTGGAGACCGATGAAAGAGCGAAAGGTTCGACTCCGGGTTATCAGTACTGCAGTCTGACACCATGAAACCGTGTTTACATGTGCTTTTGTGTTTCTCCAGTTCATTCTAGAGGATTAGATCTTTCTGATGCTCTCGGTGAAGACACAGGTACGCCATAATCTCAAAGCTTGAGTGTACTTACATTCTCTATCATTAACAGAAACTACTTCCATTATTCCTGAGCTTTCACCTTCAGAAGTTTGGAATAATTACGATTTTTTAATGTTTTTGAAAGAGTCTCTTCTGTCACCACGACTGCATTTATTTGATCAAAACTACAGTACAAATTGTGAAATATTATTAGAATGTAAATCATCTGTTTTCTATGTGAATATACAGTAAAGTGTAATTTATTCCTGTGATCAAAGCTGAATTTTCAGCATCATTACTCCAGTCTTCAGTGTCCCATGATCCTTCAGAAATCACTCTAATATGATGGATGTGCATTTTGCCAACGCATGACTGAACTGGGAACAGAATTGAGAGCGTATGATTAACGCTGCGTAGTTTCTTTAAATGCTGCTCCTGGTTTGGCGACTGAAAACTGTCAATTAAAAGAAATGATTAGTGATTCAAAGAGGAAATAAGAATCCAGTGTAATTCACACACTGGAACTAATGTATGTGCAAATAAATAAACAATATCAGCAGCTGGTCATAAATCATTTACTTTACAGAAGAGGAAGACGACCAGAGGAATACCAAAGTTAAAAAAAATGCATTCAAATGTTGCAGTATTTTTCTCTAAAGCTGCGTCAAATATAAACTAGTGCTGGGCAACGATTAATCCCATCCAAAATAATTAAAAAAATATATTTTTAATATAATATATGTGTGTGTACTGTGTATAAGTATTTTGTATATATAAATACACACACATGCATGTATACATTTAAGAAAAATTTGTTATTTATATATAAAATATTTATATTTATTAGTTTAGTTTATTAGTTTATAATGACGTGGACAGTCCCTTTTGATAAAAATAGCAGCTTTAGCCTCTAATTTCCAGCTGTATATAATATAAATGATGAATAAATATATATACAGTTTATACATGCAAATATTTCTTAGATATATACATGCATATTTGTGTATTTATATATACAAAATAGTTAGATACAGTACATACACATATATATTATGTAAACACAAACTTTTATTTTGGATGCGATTAATCGTTGCTCAGCACTAATATAAATATTTAACTTTTTAATGCATGCTTTTCTGAATGCAATGAATGTATAGAATGAATACGTTTCAGAGCGAGTGATTAATGAGAGATTTCTGCTTACAGACGAGGGTGATACCGGAGATGCAGACAAGCAGAGCGCAGACCAGGGCAAAGGTACGGCACTTCTGCTCATATTCACCTGGAGGTTTGCATTTAGATCTTACATCTGTAAACTTATTATGCATGTTTTTAAGGTTAGGTCAAATCAGTCGAGTCTGGCATAAATCAAAAGCCTTTCAAAAGAATTGCTCAAGGTCTTAAAACTCTCAAAATATATGTGTTTGTAGTCAATTAAATAACGTTTTTATGTTAATGTGCATCAATTAAAAAAAGTTACACATAGGTACATAGAGGACAAAAATGTCATAAAAATGTGAAGCTTGGGAGCAGACTTAAGTTTGGTATCATTTTAAAGAAGACCCTTGGCAGATTATTGCTGAAGTAAAAAAAAAAAAAAAAAAGTAAATCGAAAGAAAATTATATAGTTTATGAAAATTATTTATGAAAATTATTTTATATAAAATATTTATTTTATAAAACAAGCTGAACTCTAAAACGGCAAGAAAATCAAAGCCATAAATCTAAATAAGTTGTGTTCCAAATTTGAGGTTGATATCTCAAAAAATGAGCTTTTAGTAAGAGTTTGTTTGGGCGCAGTAACAGATTTCCCCCATTGGGTGCCAGTAAAACTCCACTGGTCACACAGTGATTGGATTTGTTATTTGCAGTTGAGTTTTTCTCTCTCAATATTACAAACACACACATGCACACACACACACATTTTTTTTTTATAACACACATACTAACCACACTCAGACATCCATACCTTATCATTGCACAATTTATCCAATTGGCTCTATAATATGCCGAAGCAGAAAACAGGAATAAAGTGAGTATTTGCTTTATAGGCCAAACCTGGAAAAATGGCACCATCTGATAAAAAATGGTAAAAATTAAAATTTTGAAGCCTTGCCAACAGAATGAAAGCCTCTTAAAAAAGATTGCATCGTTTTATAGTTAAATGAACCTGGGATTAAAAAATGCAGTTTTAATGGGTTTCAATGGGGAAATTTTTGTCCAAATGCCGCTGAGAGGAGTATTTTGTGTACCTAGTGCAAAAAAGATTTTTTTAAGAAAATGGCAGTGAAATAGAAAAATTCCAATAAAAATACACACCTGTTCCAAATTTTATGCAGTTAGCATTAACACAGGCTAAGTGATCAAAAACACAAAGCTGAAAAGGACAAAAATGTCCATAAGGATGCACAAGGGTTAAATCAAAAATGTAAGGGCAAATACAACAACCATTAAAGTATTAAATTTAGATAATCACGATTTCTGTACACTGCAAAAAATGTGCATTTCTGTCTTGTTTTCCAGCACAAATATCTAAATATTCTTAAATCAAGATACATTTACTGGAGAAGCAAAATGACTGAAGATATTAAGAGTTGTTTATTGAAAAACTGATCAAAATTAAGTGAGTTTATGCTTAAAAAGATGATTTTCTGCCCGCACTGGCAGATATTTGTTCTCGTTTTAAGCATAAACTCGCTTAATTTTAATGATCATTTTAAAAAAACAAGAGTTAATATCTTCAGCCATTTTGCTTCTCCAGTAAATATTTAGATATGCTCCATGCAAAAATAAAAAGTGACAAACAACTCATCAGGCTTTTATAGGCAGGATTTGTTATCTTTCCCAGAAACAAGGAAAAATAGGTCATGCAAAATTGTAAGCAATGCATTATATTTAATACACTGTCTAGGAAACATGGTAATTGTACTTTCTTCATATTTCACAAATATGGTTATTGCCAATATGTATGTTTAATCTCATTGTTCTCTCTTCTATTACAGCTCGCAGTGCAGGAGCCGCTTCTGGCCCAAAAGGTATCATACTTTTAAATGATATTAACTAATATTTAATATACATGTTTGTGATCTTATGGTCTGTAGATGTGGTTCTGGCTCCTACATTGTGTGTCTGTGGGATTATTAGGGTCTTCTTTAGGTGAACTTCTCTAGTACATTAGTTATTGGCACAGACTTTAGTCAGTTATTCGTCATATTGCATGAAAACGAGGCTGTGAGGGACACAAGACTTAAAGCCTTTACATCTGTATAAAGATCACATCACTTTCACAGCGTTTCATCAGCATGTTGTTAAACAACATTACAATCCATTGAACACACACTGTTTTTCTATTCCTCACAGCCTCATTCCTGTGAAGGATTAAACACATGCTATCCTGATTATCACTAAAGACTGATGCATGACTTCACAAACACCATCATAATCTGCATGAGTTGATCATCTTTAATACCTGCCGCTCCACCCAATCTAACACACACACACACACACAAGATCTGCTCAGAACAAACACACATCAACCGATACACACGTCACCTTTGCGTACAACACACGCCTTGACGTTATTAAACACAAACAGTCTGACTAATATCATCTAACGTTTCATGAATGAAAGAAAACAATAGGAAGACTTACGACATATTAGATTAAAAAGTCTAAATTATGACAAAAGTCATTGTTATGAAATAAAAAGTCAAAATTATGAATTATCCTTTTGTGGATTGACATTTATAAATACAATCTGACTGATATATCAAGTAATATGTTTCATGGGAGAAAGAAAGCGGCATGTTGAAGTTGAAAGTACGTGTTTGGAGTTACATGGAGAAATTATGACAAAAGGC
Organism: Rhinichthys osculus; assembly: GCA_029959095.1. NCBI lineage: Eukaryota > Metazoa > Chordata > Actinopteri > Cypriniformes > Leuciscidae > Rhinichthys > Rhinichthys osculus. The sequence goes on along the minus strand of JARWKJ010000008.1, from coordinate 1,703,003 downwards.
CAAGTATGAGATTGAAAAAGTGAAATTACAAGATTAAAAAGACAAAATCATAAATAGTCATGTTAATTATCAGTCGAAATAAAAAATTATGAGAAAAAAAGTTTAAATTATCAGTGGAAATTGACAATTATCTAAATTCTGAATTATCTTTTTTTGGAGATTGACGTTATGAAACAATAACATTCTGACTAATATCATCTAGCATGTTTCTTGGAAGACTGAAAATAATACAAGTTTGGAGATGAAAAATCATAATTATGACAAAAGGCCAATTATGAGATGAGAAAAGATGAAATTATGGCTTAAAAAAATCATAATATTGAGATTGAGGTTAAAGATTCTGATTAATATTATCTAACATGTTTGACGTTTGAGCGGTTTGGAGCGACATGAGAGTGTTTCTCTGCAGCAGGGCATTGTGGGTAATGCTGTATTAGTGCCTGTGATGAACACTGAAGCATGGAAATATCAGAAATTCAGAAACAAAAAATCATATTTTTGCCAGGTTAAAAAAAAAACTTTTATATTGAACATAAATGTTCTAGTTTTCCTCTTCTCTAAAATGTTTAGTCTCCAGTTTTGACACATTTACCCAATTCATCATGGGACTCTCATGCTTGTTATGTAAATTGCATATCAATATGATCCATATGACGAATCTTACAATATTTGTCAATATTGTCTAAAGAGGTTCCATGTGAAATGTCTGTTTAAACGTACGGAAGCCAATATTCACCACTTAAAAAAATAACATTCTTTGGTAAATCATAATTATAAGATCACAATTGTGAATTAAAAGTCAAAAATATGAGGGAAAAAAGTCAAAATTGTGAATTAAAAGTCAAAATTCGGACAAAAAAGTCACAATTATGACATGCTAAGTCATAACTGACTTAAGAAGTCAAAATTCTGAGATAAAAAATTTCATAATTTTTTATTTTTATGTCACTTTTTATGAGTTTAAATGGGATTCCATATAAACCTGAAGTGGCTGTATTCTAATGCTGCCATCTAGTGGATCACTGTGTGAATCTCTTGTAACTGCCTATCCACTGATATTATACAGTATAAACATAATCAGTGTTTTTGGGCTTGACAGACTGATGTTGGAAAAGAGCTGTGTGAAAACTCTGAGTAAAGCAAACCGGTTCAGACCGATGATTAGGAGTGAACTATCCCTCTGAGAGCTGATTTGGGTTTGTTCTGACGTCAGTGAGCGAGCAGATCTTTGTGTCTGTTAGATTGGGTGGAGCGGCAGGTGTTATAAAAGATCAACTCATGCAGATGATGATCGTGTCATTAGTGGTGTTTAAGTCAAGCATCGCTGTCAGTAGTGCTCAGTGTCAGGGGTTTGTCAAAATCCCTATAAGGGAAACGTATTTTAATGCAGGAACCTGAGCCATATCTACAGACCAGAAGATCAGTGAATTTCCATGCAGAACCCCCTTAACGACTACCTAGCAACACCTTGGCAACCAGCCAGAACCCCCTAACGTCTATCTAGCAATGCCCCTAGCAACCACCCCTAACAACTACGTATCAACATCTTTGGAACCACCCAGAAACCTCTTGTGACTACATAGCAACGCCCTAGCAACCACTCAGGACCGTTAACGGCTACTTAGCAATGCCCTGTCAACCATGCATTATACCCTAACAACTAATTAGCAACAACCCAGAACTCCCTAATCTCTATCTAGCAACACCCTAGCACCCACCCCAACAACTACATATCACCCTAGCAACCACCCAGAACCCTCTTATAACTGCATAGCAACTCCCTAGCAACCATTTAGAACCCCTTAATGAGTGCCTAGCAATTCCCCATCAACCAAGCATAATAGCCTAACAACTACCTAGCAATGAGCTAGCAACCACCCAGAATCCCCTAACAAATACATAGTAACGTTCTAGCAACCACCCATAACCCCCTAATGACAACGCCCTAGCAACCGCCTGGAACACCCTTAATGACTACCTAGCATTGCCCTAGCAAACACCCAACAACTATGCAGTACCACACTAGGAGCCACCCATAACCCCCTTATTGACTACATAGCAATGCCCTAGTAACCACTCAGAACCTCCTAATGATTACCTAGCAATGCCTTAGCAACCATCCAGAGGACCTTAATGACTACATAGCAATGCCCTAGCAACCACCCAGAACACCTTAATGACTACATAGAACTGCCCTAATAACCACAAATAACCCCCTAATGATTACCTAGCAATGCCCTAGCAACCATCCAGAACACCCTAATGACTACATAGCAATGCCCTAGTAACCACTCAGAACCCTCTAATGATTATCTAGCAATGCCCTAGTAACCACTCAGAACCCCCTAATGATTACCTAGCAACTCCCTAGCAACCATTTAGAACCCATTAATGACTGCTTAGCAATTCCCCATCAGCCATGCATAATAGCCTAACAACTACCTAGCAATGAGCTAGCTACCGCCCAGAATCCCCTAACAAATACATAGTAACGTTCTAGCAACCACCCATAACCCCCTAATGACAACGCCCTAGCAACCGCCTGGAAAACCCTTAATGACTACCTAGCATTGGCCTAGCAAACACCCAACAACTATGCAGTAACACACTAGGAGCCACCCATAACCCCCTTATTGACTACATAGCAATGCCCTAGTAACCACTCAGAACCTCCTAATGATTACCTAGCAATACCCTAGCAACCACCAAGAACACCTTAATGACTACATATAACTGCCCTAGTAACCACCCAGAACCCCCTAATGATTACCTAGCAATGCCTTAGCAACCATCCAGAGGACCTTAATGACTACATAGCAATGCCCTAGTAACCACTCAGAACCCCCTAATGATTACCTAGCAATACCCTAGCAACCACCCAGAACACCTTAATGACTACATAGAACTGCCCTAGTAACCACTCAGAACCCCCTAATGATTACCTAGCAATGCCCTAGCAACCATCCAGAACACCCTAATGACTACATAGCAATGCCCTAGTAACCACTCAGAACCCCCTAATGATTGCCTAGCAATGCCCTAGTAACCACTCAGAACCCCCTAATGATTACCTAGCAACTCCCTAGCAACCATTTAGAACCCATTAATGACTGCTTAGCAATTCCCCATCAGCCATGCATAATAGCCTAACAACTACCTAGCAATGAGCTAGCTATCACCCAGAATCCCCTAACAAATACATAGTAACGTTCTAGCAACCACCCATAACCCCCTAATGACAACGCCCTAGCAACTGCCTGGAAAACCCTTAATGACTACCTAGCATTGGCCTAGCAAACACCCAACAACTATGCAGTACCACACTAGGAGCCACCCATAACCCCCTTATTGACTACATAGCAATGCCCTAGTAACCACTCAGAACCTCCTAATGATTACCTAGCAATGCCTTAGCAACCATCCAGAACACCTTAATGACTACATAGCAATGACCTAGTAACCACTCAGAACCCCCTAATGATTACCTAGCAATGCCCTAGCAACCACCCAGAACACCTTAATGACTACCTAGCAGTGGCCTAGCAACCATATAGAACACCTTAATGACTACATAGAACTGCCCTAGTAACCACAAAGAACCCCCTAATGATTACCTAGCAATGCCCTAGCAACCATCCAGAACAGCCTAATGACTACCTAGCATTGGCCTAGCAACCACCTAGAGCTCCCTAACAACCACCTAGCAACCACCAGAACACCCTAATAACTACCTAGCAACCACCTAGAACACCCTAATAACTCCCTAATAACTCCCTAGCAACGACCCAGAACACGCAAGCAGCCGTGTAGTAACACACTGTGTGGTTTGGTTTGGCTCTGTTCCAGACAGTGGATCCGGTACGGTTGTTGGCGTCGTCTGTGGGATTGCAGTAGCAGCTGTCGGTGCCATAACCGGATACTTCACCTATCAGAAGAAGAAACTGTGCTTCAAGGTCCAGAGAGGTCTGTGGCTCGACTCACGCTCGTCTAGAGAATCAGTAGCACATAATCATAGTTACTCATCATATTCATCTGGTCAGTATGTTAATTGTTGAATATGAACATGTGCTTTCTCTTCAGGCGACCCAGAGAGCGCCAAAGAAGAGAACGGCACTCAGAGCGACCCACAGGGTGAGCCAATCACAGCTTATTTACACCTTTAAAAATATGTTTTTCACTGAATATTGTTACATATATGCCATTATATAGCAGCATAAACAAGTGCTTCTCGAATGGTGGGGAGAAACAATGATGAAAGCGAATCATAAAATACACTAACCACAAAATCATGCATCATTTTGGCATCAAAATAAAAACTCTTTCATACAATAAACAATTCCAGTACTGTTTGTTTGCCATGTGATGGAAACCCCCATCACATGATACTGATGTAGAGCTGGCAGAACCGGATTCCACCAAGAGCAACACGTTCCTGGATCAACATTCCAATCAACCAATCAGATTTGAGGAACACGTTTACAGTTTGTGTCAAGTTTAGGCGTACACCATCAGTTACTCAGCTATCATTCCCCTCTGGTGTTAGAGAGAACTGATGTGAGGGTTTGGTTTAGGAAACGGTTAGGATTACATTTTCGGACAGGAATGTTGTTCCAGGATTAACAAAATATGTTGACCCAGAAACGCATCTAACTCTGCAGAATCAGGACGTGCTTAGAGCTGCACGATTCTGGACAAACTAAACAACATAACGTACTAGAGGTTCTGACAACTGTTAACTGCTGCAGTCTATTTAAAATGTTTAATGAATCTGAATGAATTATTTTAAAAAATCGGGTTGAGTGAATGATTCAATGACTCACTACTTGCTTCATTACTAGATGAATCAGCATTTTTTTAACAAATCTTTTGAATGATTCAATGACTCACTCATAATGACTTCACTTGTTTCATTACCGGATGAATCCGCATTTTTTAAAACAAATCTCTTAAATGATTCAATGACTCACTACTTGCTTCATTACTAAATGAATCAGCATTTTTTGAACAAATCTTTTGAATGATTCAATGACTCACTCATAATGACTTCACTTGTTTCATTACCGGATGAATGCGCATTTTTTAAAACAAATCTCTTAAATGATTCAATGACTCACTACTTGCTTCATTACTAGATGAATCAGCATTTTTTTAACGAATCTCTTGAATGATTCAATGACTCACTACTTGCTTCATTACTAGATGAATCAGCATTTTTTTAACAAATCTCTTGAATGATTCAATGACTCACTCATAATGACTTCACTTGTTTTATTACCGGATGAATCCGCATTTTTTAAAACAAATCTCTTAAATGATTCAATGACTCACTACTTGCTTCACTACTAGATGAATCAGCATTTTTTTAACGAATCTCTTGAATGATTCAATGACTCACTTATAATGACTTCACTTAAAAACAAATCTCTTAAATGATTCAATGACTCACTACTTGCTTCACTACTAGATGAATCAGCATTTTTTTAACGAATCTCTTGAATGATTCAATGACTCACTTATAATGACTTCACTTGTTTCATTACCGGATGAATCCACATTTTTTAAAACAAATCTCTTAAATGATTCAATGACTCACTACTTGCTTCATTACTAAATGAATCAGCATTTTTTGAACAAATCTTTTGAATGATTCAATGACTCACTTATAATGACTTCACTTGTTTCATTACCGGATGAATGCGCATTTTTTAAAACAAATCTCTTAAATGATTCAATGACTCACTACTTGCTTCACTACTAGATGAATCAGCATTTTTTGAACAAATCTTTTGAATGATTCAATGAGTCACTACTTGCTTAATTACTAGATGAATCAGCATTTTTTTAACAAATCTCTTGAATGATTCAATGACTCACTCATAATGACTTCACTTGTTTCATTAACGGATGAATCCGCATTTTTTTAAACAAATCTTTTAAATGATTCAATGACTCACTACTTGCTTCATTACTAGATGAATCTGCATTTTTTTAAACAAATCTCTTAAATGATTCAATGACTCACTACTTGCTTCATTACTAGATGAATCAGCATTTTTTAACAAATCTCTTGAATGATTCTGTGACTCACTCATAATGACTTCACTTGTTTCATTACCGGATGAATCTGCATTTTTTAAAAACAAATCCCTTAAATGATTCAATGACTCACTACTTGCTTCTTTACTAGATGAATCAGCATTTTTTGAACGAATCTCTTGAATGATTCAGTGACTCACTCATAATGACGTCACTTGTTTCATTACCGGATGAATCCGCATTTTTTAAAACAAATCTTTTAAATGATTCAATGACTCACTACTTGCTTCATTACTAGATGAATCAGCATTTTTGAACCAATCTCTTGAATGATTCAGTGACTTCACTTGCTTCATTACTAGATGAATCTGCATTTTTTAAAACAAATCTCTTAAATTATTCAATGACTCACTCATAAATACCACACTTGTTCCATTACTAGATGAATCACCATTGTTGAACGAATCTCTTGAATGATTCAACGACTCGCACATTTTTAGCAGTCACTTGTCGCCACCTACTGGTGTAGTGATGTAATTGACAATCTTTATTTGAAGCATCAAGTTACTTTCAAAAGGTGATTAACTCTATTATGATCCCTACCGTAGACATCAGTGTTTCTATCCGAACGATAAACTTTTATCCCAGTGCTTCTGTGATAAAATGAATGATTTTCAGATAGAGATAATGATAGTGTGAGGTTGATATGTGAAGCGGTTTCATGACAACGGCTCTCTCTGGCTCAGAACGCAGATCTGAATGTTTGCTGTGATCGGACTTGTCAAAGGTTTAATAGACAGAGAGGAATCGTTGCATTAGGAATAGTGTCGCGCAGGTGTTTGAATCTTTGAACTGTTGATCGCGCATCTCTATACTGGTGTCACTGTGAACTGCTAAGCATGTTTATTCTGCTTTTCACACACAGTTTCAAGCACTCTCCTGGATTCACCCCAACTCCATCAGTGACCGCGGGTCTGCAGGCGGAGGATTCCCATGAAGCTACTGTGAACCGCTGCACATTTGAACAGCACATTAGAACTACTCGTTCTCATCTTGAGAATCAGAGTGAACGTCACACACGATTCATGTGTTTTCATGCATTCACAGTGCAGCACAAACATTCATTTACAGCTCCTGGCGCAGATTATTCTCTCATAACACCCTTCTCCTCTGCTTCGACTGCAGTTCTCAACTAGCACATAGAACTGTTAATAATTTGTTTTGAATGTAATTTCACATAGTTTGAATGGGACGGGATGCGTGCATGCGTATGCATGTGTGATTCGACAGCCTTTCAGGAGAGCCTTTTCATTGCGTTACTTTAAAAAGTGTCATGTAGTTTCGCTACTGTGTCTTTAATCACACAGTTTTGTATGATGTTTAATTATTGCCTCTGATTCATAAAAAGCAAATCTCACACCCTGGAATGATTCACTTTGAAAATGTGTTGTCTGACCAAATAGAATTCATAGGATTTTTTTTCTTTCCATTTTGTTTTTGTTATTTTAAATTCTGTAAATAATTGTTGAGTTTGAATAAAGGGTTGGTTACATGAAATGACTATGTACACAGTTATTTGCACACAGATTCATAATGCAATGATTTAATGACACAAACCAGAAGTGCACAAACATTGAATGCCAATCGAATTATTATTCATTATTGTAGCTATATAACAATAATAACAATGCAAATTATTACACTATTTTAAGGTGTCAGTGTTACAGTGTAAGTATACATTTAAGTACTGAGTAATAATAATGAACTACATGTACTTACTATAGGGTTAACTGCATGTAATCATGCATAATTTAAAGTTATTACTACAGTAACTACAAGTAACATGTGTAACACTGTAAAATAAAGTGTTACCAATAATAATAGCAATAATTTACATTGTGGTATAATGCATAATATTATTATATTCAATGTTTCAGAGAAAACAAGTAAAGAAGCAATTAACCTTCTTATTTCTCATTATTGTAGCCATGGTGAACTCACCACAGGATTAGCTCATAATATTACTACTAATAATAAACTCAATGTAAATAATTATTATCATTATTAATAATAGTAGAAATAATTTACATTGTGGTATTATGCATAATAATATGCTAGTTTTTATTATTATTATTATTATTATTATTATTATTGCACACTTTTAAATAAATATTGGAGTTGTGCAGAAGCAGCTTTTCCAGGCACACAACATGAGCAATGTGAAAACAGACTTTGAAACTTTGGTAAAAGGCTCTTTGTTCGAATCTACCGTGTAGCGTTGACTATCAGCGCACACTGTTTTAACACACTCTGTTTAAAATAAAACAAACAACTATAACAATCACACAGGCATGTGTTGAACTAACTGCACTCATTCTGTTCACATTAGTTGATAGTTTGTATATAAGCCGAGTTCGAATGGTTCGCTCATTAGTATATGCGTCTGTATATGAGTGTTTACGGTAAATGCGTCTTTCGCGAGTGCGCTCGGAATGTGAAATATCCTGTCGGTAAACGAGTGAGTGAGTGTAAATCCTGTGAAGAAGCGGGGAGACTGGCTGTTTAAGGGAAGGTACGCATATAAAAGAAACCTAAAGATAGAATTTGAGCTGACAAGTGTAAAGAAAGCAGCTGCATGAAATTAAACGCATGTTTGTATAATCCTGCTGTTAATGATTAAATCAGCTGATGTTCAAACTCCAGCAGAAGCGCGTGCGAGTGTTGTCATCTCCGTGATCACGTGTTTGCATGCATTCTGCACACATCTATCTCTATTTATGTGTTCTTCCGGGACAGATCAATCTGAACATGTCCATCATCTCACCTGCCGTTTAGAGGAGCTTCTCTTCTTCTCCAGATGCTGCTGATGGACAACACGAGCTTAAGGTTTCGTGCATCTGCAGATTTCATAAATCATAACACATGTGTTGCTGTTAGATAACCTGAGCTCTGGTGTGCTTTTGCAGGGTTTTCGCTGGTTTACTGGTTCTGTTCCAGTCCAGCTTGTGTGTCACGAACGCAGATCCTGATTTCAGACCCAACTTCGTCCTGATGATGGTGGATGATCTGGGCATTGGAGATATCGGCTGCTATGGGAACGACACCATCAGGTATATGAAACTGCTAATAAAAGAATAATTGGATTCTGTCATCATTTACTCACCCTCATGTTGTTTCAGACCCGTATGGTGTTATTCTCTCCTTGGAATGAATAGGAAAAGAGAATTTATGGAATCTTCATGCAACAATTTTTTTTTTAATGGATGATAATTTGGAAAAATTATAGTTTTATTTATGCTTTTTGGCAAAATAATAACTGCAAAATCATTAGATTACAACAAATGTTAAACAGGTGTACAGGTGAAACTCGAAAAATTATAATATGGTGCAAAAGTTCATTTATTTCAGTAATTCAACTTAAAAGGTGAAACTAATATATTATATAGACTCATTACATGCAAAGTGAGATATTTCAAGCCTTTATTTGTTATAATTGTGATGATTATGGCTTACAGATATGAAAACCTTTTCACAATATTCTAATTTTGAATTTGGGGTTTTCATAAGCTGTAAGCCATAATCATCAAAATTATAACAAATAAAGGCTTGAAATATCTCACTTTGCATGTAATGAGTCTATATAATATATTAGTTTCACCTTTTAAGTTGAATTACTGAAATACATGAACTTTTGCACCATATTCTCATTTTTCGAGTTTCACCTGTATCTTATATGCTTTATGCATATTTTAAAAGCAATAACAATAACAGTAAAATTATATTTGCTGCCCACTGTAAAAATAGAGTAATTGTGCAAACAATGCTAAATAACTTTATATGTTAACACAGTAATGCCATTGTCTGGGCGCTCCTGTATTAATTAATACTGATCAAAACATGAACAAATATCTGTCAATGGCGTCCAAAAAACCCAAACTTGATTCAAAGAGAAAACGAGATTATTTTTCTGACCCCATTGTTGTTATGGCCGGGTGTGGTGCGGGGCTGAAGAACAAGATGAGTCCAAAGTACACTTTAAACTTTTACTGATGACGCAAAACAACAAACAGGTGCAGGGAGACAGACGGGCAGAGAGTACACACACACACACACACAAAGGTAACATTATTAAAGTAGAACCGACAAGGACCAAAGTCATTTTAGGCAAGTCATGCCACTCGACGCCATCTTGGCAACGCCTCCGGGCAGCTATATCGGACCAGAGCCCGTCTAACGGAGAGCCTTGGCACTTCCTATTAGCCCCATTGTGTATCATATTGGTTGCAGTTCCATTATAATTCCACTGGAGGTGATCGCGGGCGAGTGCAGAATGAATGGGAGTCTAGCTAGACGGCTAAATGTATCTCTTTCTCCTGCTTGTCGTTGAATCAACATAGATTTTATTGTTGATTCCGCAAGTTCAATATAGATTATCGGCCAAAAGTCGAATGGACGAGTACTTATGTCCTTTCGATTTCTTACAGGTTGGGCCGTTGTTGGCCGGAACACGCTAGCGTTCTGCTATTATGTGACGTAATCACATTTTTGAACGGATTTTTAGAACAGATAAGTGAACTTAAAAATGCAGTCTTCAGCTGAGTGTATTATCTTAGCCCTCCCTTTTGAATGCAACTTTCAAATTACTTGACAAAAAATTACATCCTGAGAAAAGTGGATTTCTGGGGGTGAAACCATAGACAGTATAAGAAGTGGACAGAGCCATCTCATTGGAACTCAGTTGAAGCCCATTTTTAGCGATTTTTGAGCACTTCCGTTCCTGACGGGCAGACTCAAAACCGACTCAAACTAAGCTTGATGACGTGAGCAACCTGTCTGACAGACGTTACTCTTCTAGTAGCTGTGCGTGAAAATGGCCAACGTTAATCTTGCAGAGACGGGGAACTTGAGCAAAGAGTTCTTTGGCGTGAGTGAGCAGGAGTAAGTATTCCGTTGCTTTTATGGACTCATTATCTATGGGCTTCTCCCTTGACGGGACGTCCCCCCGATCGCCCGTGAGCTTCTCCTCCTGTCTGTACGGTCATTTCTGTACAGCGCGACAGAGAGTCGAGTGGTTATGACGCAATCGTTAGCCTATTTTTACTAAATCGGTTTCTACGGGGCCATAATGTAACATAGAAGGTAATGGAGCCGTTTATACATTATCGTGTTTCTTTAGAAATAAATAATGTACAAATGGAGTCTTTAAACGCCTCAGATGTAAAGTTATTCGCTGTCAAAGTGACGCCAAAATGAATGGGAGTCAATGGAAATGCTAACGCAAGTGAAGTTCTGCTACAAGATGGCGGCACCCGGCCGGCTTCAACTTCCGGTCGATGGATTACCCCCTTGGGTGAAACCCCATAGACTCCCATTCATTCTGCTCTCGCCTGCGAGCGCCCCCGCATGGACAGAGACGTGTTACTGCAGCCAGTTCAGAAACCGGAAGTAACCAGACAGTGCCTATTCTCTTCAATTAGACATTCTCTGATCGGACTAACAAGACCAGGCTCCTATCTAAATGAATGGGCAGAGAGTCAGAACTGCACTTTCACTGGTCACCGGGACATAAAAACTACATGTATAGAAACAGCAGTAAAATATGATAAAAATCGCTGAAAAAGTTTGATGACTTAGCCCCAAAATAAGGTTTAAAACGCCTTTTTCCCCACAGGTTATACTTTTACTACGCATGCGCAAGGGTTCTCTCCCTCGGGTTCGCTCTTGCTCGCTCGCTCTAGATCCCGGGAGATTTGAACTAATTTGCGGGCATCAGGGAGCCGCTATCAATCTGCGGGAGACTTCTGATGTCTGATATTACACAACTCACACATACACTGCATATCAAATCTGCCGCCTTTTCAAACAGTAACGTATTTTGCGCTGTCCAAACCTCAACTGTGCGCATGCGTCAGTGGAACCAGACGATAGGCTTACATGTTTCCCGGCTTGACTGTTAAAAGCAGACGATTGGCTTTCCAGCGGGAGGGGCGGGGCATGTGCATACAACCGCCATCTTTGGTGTTACGGGTTTTCCCTATAGTTGTATTAAGGATTGAGGAAGTGGCATGTCTCTATATAAATAGTCTCTGCAAGGACTGACTGAACAGAGGGAAACTAAATACAGATATCAATGAACACTGATGAGGACAGGTGACACGGATGATGAAGACGATGAACAGGTGTGTAATGAGGGAGTGAGTTCAGGTGTGAAGACACGAGGGATTCTGGGAAGTGTTGTGAAGACGAAGACTGGATGGTGCAGACGATGACTGTGACAATTGTCAGATATTTGTCTGATATTTCGCTTAATTCTGATCAAATTCTTAATATCTTCAGTCATTTCGCTTCTGCAGTAACTGGATCCCGATTTAAGAGTGTTTTGATGTTTGTTCTGGAAAACAAGACTGAAGCACAGAGGAAGAAACTCATTTGCAGTGTAGGTCTGAAACGTTGTAAACTGTGTTTTCTGCTGCTGTATTAATCTGCAGATGTTGTTGTGATGTGTGTGAAGGACTCCAAACATCGACCGTCTGGCGTCAGCGGGAGTGACACTGACCCATCACATCTCCGCCGCTCCGCTCTGCACTCCCAGCAGAACCGCGTTCATGACGGGCCGCTACGCTCTCCGCGCCGGTGAGGAGACACCTGTCCTTTATACAGACGGGACATATCATTAATGCACAAATATATGAGAAAAATGACACTTTATAATAAGATTTACTAAACAGGGCAAATTAGCGTGAGAGCGCAGATTAAAGTCGAGTCACCTTTATTTATATAGCGCTTTTTACAATACAGAGTGTATCAAAGCAGCTTCACAATGATAACATGAAAATAATACAAGTTTGTTTCTAGAAGAAAATTGCGTCATCGTCCACCTGAAGTAAGGCAGTTCAATAATATTGTTGAATAATTAAATAAGAACACAGTCAGATCATTTCTATAATGACCCACACTATCTAGCAGGTAGCGTCTGGTTTAGCGTCTGGTTTAAGACAGGCTTTTTTTGGCGGTAAATAATGGCGCAAACACCGGTACATTGACTAGCGCAAACTTTAGTAAATCACCTTGCGTGATTCATGTAAATACTCTCCTACAATGGAAACTCCTACAAACGCATGTGCAATAAGGACATTAACCCCAGAAAAATAACCGTTCTCGCCTTTTCAGCGCTAATTCTTATGGAAGCTTGTTTCCGCCACAGAATGAAAAGTGTAATTGCGACTTTTTATCTCACAATTCGGACTTTTTTTTCTCACGATTGCAAGTTTATATCTCGCAATTCTGACTTTATTTCTCAGAATTAGGAGATACAAAGTCAGAATTGATTGATATAAAGTCGCAATTGCGTGTTGTAAAGTCAGAATTGTGAGATATAAACTATTCTGAGGGGAAAAAAGTCAGTCTTTTTTTCCTTAGAATTGGCCTGATAACTCGCAATTGCGGGTTTATATCTCACAATTCTGAGAAAAGATGTCAGAATCTCGAGATATAAACTCGCAATTATGTGTTATAAAGTCAGAATTGCGAGATGTAAACTCGCAATTGTGAGAAAAAAGTCAGAATTGTGAGATAAAAAGTCTAAATTCTGTCTTTTTTTCTCGCAATTGCGACTTTATTTCTCATAATTGCGACTTTATATCTCGCAATTGCGACTTTATTTTTCAGAATTGCGACTTTATATCTCGCAATTGCGACTTTATTTCTCACAATTCTGACTTCATATCTCGCAATTGTGAGATAAAAAGTCGCAATTATTTATTTATTTATTTTATTCAGTGGCGGAAACAAGCTTTCATAAATTCTTCACTGTGTGTCTTTAGTAAATCCTGACAGCAGTTTTTAACGCCAAAAGAGGGTTTGCGCTAGTAAAGCTGGCCCTTAATTGGTTAATATTGGTTAACAACATTAGTTGACATGAAATAACTATGAATACTACTTAAAGAATCTATTAATCTTAGCTAATGTTAATCTCAACATTTACTAATACAATATTATCAGGGCTTGACATTATTTTTTGCTCACCTGATACTGTGGCGAGTGGTTTTCCAAAGTTACTCAGCATTTTCACTGGCCACAATTTTGACATCGATACCTTAAGGGAAAAACGGCAATATAGATATTTTTAATATCATCTCATAATTTGGCTGCATGTTTATTAGGCCGCTGTCACTTTAAGAGCTGACGCACGGATCCATTATACTGTTACACGTGCGTTTTCTTTCTCAACTGTTCACATTCACTTAAAACAGAGCTGACTGTGTTTACGTGAATACTCAGCAAGTTTTGGCAACACTACATTGCACTTAGTTTATTATTTCAGATGCCTTTTTAAAAGACTACAATTGAAAACTGTTTTTATTATATATAAAATTAAACCCGCCAAAGTTTGACTGGGTTTCACGCCACTGCTGAAATACTCCTGCATTTGTTAATGGCGTGTTAATGTCAAGCCCGAGTTATTAAAATCAAAAGCTGTACCTGTTGACATTACAGGGTTCCTACGCAGCTTGGAAAAATATGGAATTAGTTTTTGAGTAATTTCCAGATCTAGAAAAAAAAAAAAAAAAAAAAAAAACTGGAAAATATTTGCGTTTCTAGAATATTTCTCCTATTCAGTTTTCAAAAATAACTCAGAGGAATGAAAGAAATCACTGGAATCAGAACGATCTTTTCCAGCTGTTGAATGATAAAAACATTGACAGCCAATCAGAATCCATCCTCGAGTTTTGTCGTTCTGTCGATGGATTCTGATTGGCTGTCAATGTTTATATCATTCATCAGCTGGTAAAGATGGTTCTGAAAGTGATTGCAGTGATATTGTTCCTCTCTAATAGTTGTGCTGTGAACTCTGAGTCTCAGATTGAGTGTTTTATCGGTCTGATGCAGGAGTGTGTGTGTGTGTGTGTGTGTGTGTGTGTGGATATGAAGGTCTGGGCAGCACAGGTCGAGTGCAGGTGATTCTGTTCCTCGCTGGATCCGGAGGACTTCCTCCAAACGAAACCACCTTCGCTAAACTTCTGCAAAAGCAGGGTTACACCACCGGCATTGTGGGTAAGACACGTAATAAGGGTCAATCAGTCGCAAAATCTTTTTTACTTAAAGTAACACCAGGTAACTTTTCAACCTTCATAATATATTTCCGAGTCTCTTGTGATGGTACATCGACTTACAATAGGTTGAATGACACGTCTGCCATAGCCTGACGGGGTCTGTAGCGTTTTTAATCGTACTTTTAAACTTCGGGTTTCGGGTAGTAACCGGCGAACAAAGAGAACCACAAAATTCGACTGCTTTACGGCATATACGTCACTTCCACCACCACCCCACTTCCTTAAAATCGGCCGTGCGAGCCAAATGTTACAGTCATGGCCGAAGCAGCACAGAAAAACAAGAAAGCAAAGGTTTTATCGGAGCAAAGCAAAAAGAGAAAAAGAGAAAGTGATCGCGTTAAAGGCAGAACGAGGATCAACATTGGGCCAGCATTTTCTCGCCGGCGTGAGCTGAAGGAGGAGGAGGGGTGCCCGACCGATGCGGACTTGGCAAAAAAAAAAAAAAAATCAAATGAAAGCCTCTGTCTAAACGGCGTGTACAAGTTTGGTAGGGGCTACATTCTTGCAAGTAAATATATAAGATGTACAAAATCATATTTTAGGATACCTAACATGTCTGTGATATTTGTTTATTTGTCTTGCCTCAAGCTATAATGCAAATCGATTTGTAAAATTTGCAGATTCATTTATGGTAGCTTGATATTATAATATTGACGATATATGGTTATTATCAACCACTCATTGCATTGAAGTATCATATAGATTCAGTAAAACGGTAACCAATAGACTAGGCTACTATAATGACGCTGGCTTGTAAACGTGATCATCGCGATCATTTGTCGTTAGAAAAAAAATAAAACCCATGAAATTATATTCATATGACATGCTGAAATATATGCCACTGTACCTGGGATGAAGACATTTCACACACGCGGGAACACCTGCATGTGACCTCCTCCTACAGTGTTCAGGGCTATCATGGTTGTCAACACATGCACGTGCATGTAGGATGACAGAGTTTACGACAGTAGTAGAGGACTAGAGGACAATACTGTTTCCCAACTGTAGGGGGACCCCGAGAGCAAAAGTAACCTGGTGTTACTTTAATACATAAAGAAAAATATTTATGCATATAGTAAAAATGGTAACGCTTTACAATAAGGTTAATTAGTTAACTACATTAGTTAGCATGAACTAATAATGAACTGCATTTTTTAATCTTTGTTAATGTTAATTTCAACATTTACTACTTTATTAAAATCTTGTTAACATTATTTAATGCACTTTGAACTAACATGAACTAACAATAAACAGCTGTATTTTTATTAACTAACGTTAACAAAGATTAATAAATACTGTAACAAATGTATTGCTCATTGTTAGTTCATGTTAGTTAATATATTAACTGATGTTAACTAATAAACCTTATTGTAAAGCATTACCGTAAAAAATATTATTATTGCATGCAAAAGAAAAATATAGTATGCATAAAGAAAACCATTGAAGGTTGCTTAAAAATTATCGTATACTCACTCACACTCATGTTGTTCCAAAACCATGAGTTTTGAAGAACGTTGGTTTCTCAAAATATATTCCGTTTTGTTCCACAGAAGAAAGAAAGCAGTGTTATTTTAATATCATGGATATACTATTGATTTTTTGAATTAGTTTATATTTTCACTTTTAGTTTGTGTTTTTATTTTTTTATGTCTGTGTTTTATTTTATTTCCCCCTTTAGTTTTTATTTTATTTCAGTTCACCTTAAACATTAGCATTGGCTCATCATTTACTCGCCCACATGTTGTTCCAAACCCAAAAGACTTTAATTAATTCTTGAAACACAAATAAAGGTATTTATAAAGAAACCTGAGAGTTCTGTCCCTCCATTGACAGGGAACCGAAACCTAGAATATCCACAAACAAAGATCATAAAGGCGTCGGAAAAAACCCCCATATAAAATGAGCGTTGTAATCAAGTTTTGTGAAGCGATATGTATGATGAACAGGTTTATAGGGCGAGTAAATGATGACAATATTCATTTTTGGCTTTAAGGCTTTAAGACCTTAAATCATCCTTGAAACAAATAAAGGCAGTGGTTTTTATATATATATATATTAGGGCTGTCAATCAATTACAATTTTTTATCTAATTAATTACATGCTCTGTAATTAATTAATCTAAATTAATCGCATACACAATCTTACAATGTTTACATGGTACAATTTCTGGTAAGCTACGTTTTTATTATTATTGCTTGACACAAATTTCACGATTTCAATTTAATTTAATTCTTGTGATTTGATGCAATATTGACTCATTTGGATAAATAGGTACACAAGATAGGCATTCATTTTTCTCAAGAAACAAAAAATCTCACCCAATGCTGTAAAAATACAGAGAGCCATATCAGCTGGAAGTATTTAAGGTTAAAAATAGCTCAAATTAAATATAATGCGTGTTTATTACAAATAACAACTTTGATATAAGTAAAAATATAATACATATGTAATATAGTAGTAGGCTACATAAATTTAGAAAAACACTCTCTATAGCTCTTTTTTTATAGCCAACTATAACGTGCTATATGGTCATGAAATGGCTTTCCTGAGGTAACTTAGGCTAAATGTTATGTGACATAATATTTCTCCAGCTGTTTTATTATCCTCTTTTCGCGGTTGAAAACACTGATTGATCGAGGAATATACATTTCAGTGAGTTTTAGGCTGCCCTACTGTATCTTTCAACATGTTTATTCGTGTTTATTTACTATTAGCTAGAGATGATCGGTTCACGTGCCGCTATAGGGATCTGTCATGTCACATTTACAAGCGCCAACGGTATTTATTGTTTGATTTTCGTAATAAAATTGACAGAATCTGAGAGCTGAGATTTTTTTAATATCATAATAACGTCTGTCTTGTATGTTTCCGTGTCCTCTCTTTGGTGCGCGATTTTTCTGTGCGTGAGAAAATGGTTGTGTGACGTGAGAGCACGTGAAAAGTTACAACACACACACACACAAGCGCGCTTTCTCTCAGACACACTCACCGACTCACGCACACACTCCTGGATGCTTTGCATTGATAAAAAGTGTGGATAAAAGCGTCAGATAAATGTAAATGTGGTACTTTAGAGTTGACGAACTCCGTCAAACAAGGATCCAAGCAGCGCGTTCTTGTCTCCCTCCTTTTTACACGAATGGCTACGGCTAGAACGGCTCCGCAAAGGTCAAAACGGAATGGATTAATCTGCGTTATTTTTTTTTAACGCGTTATTTCTTCTCAGATTAATTATTCGAAATTAACGTGTTATTTTGACAGCCCTAATATACACTCACCGGCCACTTTATTAGGTACCCCATGCTAGTAACGGGTTGGACCCCCTTTTGCCTTCAGAACTGCCTCAATTCTTCGTGGCATAGATTCAACAAGGTGCTGGAAGCATTCCTCAGGGAGTTTGGTCCATATTGACATGTTGGCATCACACAGTTGCCGCAGATTTGTCGGCTGCACATCCATTATGCGAATCTCCGGTTCCACCACATCCCAAAGATGCTCTATTGGGTTGAGATCTGGTGACTGTGGAGGCCATTTTAGTACAGTGAACTCATTGTCATGTTCAAGAAACCAATTTGAAATGATTAGAGCTTTGTGACATGGTGGAAGTAGCCATCAGAGGATGGGTACATGGTGGCCATAAAGGGATGGACATGGTCAGAAACAATGCTCAGGTAGGCCGTGGCATTTAAACGATGCCCAATTGGCACTAAGGGGCCTAAAGTGTGCCAGGAAAACATCCCCCACACCATTACACCACGACCACCAGCCTGCACAGTGGTAACAAGGCATGATGGAGCCATGTTCTCATTCTGTTTACGCCAAATTCTGACTCTAACATCTGAATGTCTCAACAGAAATCGAGACTCATCAGACCAGGCAACATTTTTCCAGTCTTCAACTGTTCAATTTTGGTGAGCCTTTGCAAATTGTAGCCTCTTTTTCCTATTTGTAGTGGAGATGAGTGGTACCCGGTGGAGTCTTCTGCTGTTGTAGCCCATCCGCCTCAAGGTTGTGCGTGTTGTGGCTTCACAAATGCTTTGCTGCATACCTCGGTTGTAACGAGTGGTTATTTCAGTCACTGTTGCCCTTCTATCAGCTCGAACCAGTCTGGCCATTCTCCTCTGACCTCTGGCATCAACAAGGCATTTCCGCCCACAGAACTGCCGCTCACTGGATGTTTTTTCTTTTTCGGACCATTCTCTGTAAACCCTAGAGATGGTAGTGCGTGAAAATCCCAGTAGATTAGCAGTTGCTGAAATACTCAGACCAGCCCTTCTGGCACCAACAATCATGCCACGTTCAAAGTCACTCAAATCAACTTTCTTCCCCATACTGATGCTCGGTTTGAACTGCAGGAGATTGTCTTGACCATGTCTACATGCCTAAATGCACTGAGTTGCCGCCATGTGATTGGCTGCTTAGAAATTAAGTGTTAACGAGCAGTTGGACAGGTGTACCTAATAAAGTTGCCGGTGAGTGTATATATATATATATATATATATAAAAAGAGGGGGGGGGGGGGTGCTCAGCTTAAGTTCAATTCAATTCAATTCAAATTTATTTGTATAGCGCTTTTCACAATACATATTGTTTCAAAGCAGCTTTACAGAAAGTGCATTTCAGAAATGTACATAGAAGAATATAGTTAGTTAATCATCATGTATTAATTTAGGGCATAACATATCGCCGGCGTTGAGTCGTCTCTTCACAGGCGTCGAGTCGTCTCTTCACAGGCGTCGAGTCGTCTCATCGCAGGTGTTGGAGCGTCTGAAGTCTCCGTGAGAGTCTGGATACAAACTGGAGCTGACGAACGCTATTTACCTCGGGACTAGCGTCCCGAGATAACAGCAGAAAAGCAGATGGGAAATAATTAGCGTAGCTGCTGTTCATAATATTAATGCAGTCGATCTGATTCAACAGTGGTAAAAAAGGTAAGCATTATGTGAATGCTTGGCTGAAGAGATGCGTCTTTAATCTAGTTTTGAACTGTGTCAGCGAGTCTGAGCCACGAACAGTATCAGGAAGGCTATTCCAGAGTTTAGGAGCTAAATGTGAGAACGCCCTCCCTCCTTTAGTGGACTTAGATATCCTAGGAATGACCAGAAGCCTCGAATTTCGGGATCTTAAAGAACGCGATGGATTGTAGGGCGATAGAAGGTCCATTAAATACACAGGAGCTAAACCATTTAGGGCTTTATAGGTCAGTAGTAGTACTTTGTAATTGATACGGAACTTAATAGGTAACCAGTGTAGAGATGATAAAATCGGTGTTATATGATCATATTTTCTTGACCTAGTAAGAACTCTAGCGGCTGCATTTTGGACTAACTGTAGCTTGTTTATTGAAGATGCAGGACAACCAGCTAATAAAGCATTACAGTAATCTAGTCTCGAGGTCATGAATGCATGAACTAACTTTTCTGCATCAGAAACAGATAGCATGTTACGTAATTTAGCAATGTTTCTAAGGTGGAAAAAGGCTGTTCTTGTAACATACGAAATATGATTTTCGAAAGACAAGTTGCGGTCTAGTATAACACCCAGGTCTTTTACTGTAGTCGATAAGGTAACAGGACATCCTTCTATATTAAAGTTGTATTGTAAGAGATTTTGTGGGTAGTTTTTTGGACCAATAAGTAATACCTCAGTTTTATCTGGATTTAGTAGCAGGAAATTACACGTCATCCAGCATTTTATATCTTTAAGACATTCTGTCAATTTAGATAAGTTAGTGTATTCATCTGGTCGTGATGAAATATATAATTGAGTGTCATCAGCATAGCAGTGGAAATTAATTCCATGTTTTCTTATAATATTACCAAGTGGCAGCATATATATTGAGAATAGCAGAGGGCCTAACACCGATCCTTGCGGCACTCCATAGTCTACTGACGTTATCTTCGATTTTTCCCCATTTAAACAAACAAAATGGTAACGGTCCGATAAGTACGATCTGAACCAGCTTAATGCCTGTCCCTGAACACCAGTGTAGTTTTGTAGTCGATCCAAGAGTATTTTGTGATCTATAGTGTCGAACGCAGCGCTAAGATCGAGTAGAACTAGTATTGAGATACAGCCTTGGTCAGAAGCTAAAAGTAAATCATTTGTAATTTTAACTAGCGCAGTTTCTGTGCTATGATGCGGTCTGAATCCTGACTGAAATTTTTCATATATCTCATTTTCTTGCAAGAAAGAACACAATTGAGCGGACACAATTTTTTCTAGTATTTTAGACATAAATGGAAGATTTGAGATGGGTCTGTAATTTGCTAAGTTATTTTGATCTAATTGCGGTTTCTTAATAAGAGGTTTTATTACTGCCAGCTTGAATATTTTTGGAACATGACCTAAAAATAAAGACGAGTTAATAATATTAAGAAGAGGCTCTTCCACTACAGGTAACACTTCTTTCAGAAGTTTAGTGGGTATTGGATCTAATAAACATGTTGTTGGTTTAGATGCAATGATAAGTTTATTTAGCTCTTCCTGTCCTATAGTTGTAAAGCGGTGTAGTTGTTCTTGAGGGACGATAATTGAGGCTGAATCACAAGACACCATAGAGGATTGTACATTTACAATTGTATTTCGGATGCTTTCTATTTTCTCATTGAAGTAATTCATAAAATCATTACAACTATACTGTAACGGAATATTTTGCTCTGGTGATGTCTGTTTATTTGTTAGTCTAGCCACGGTGTTAAATAAAAACCTTGGATTATTTTGGTTATTTTCTATTAGTTTGCGGAGATGCTCAGCCCTGGCTGCTTTTAGAGCCTTTTTATAACGTGACACACTGTCTTTCCACACGATTCTAAAGACCTCTAAATTAGTTTGTTTCCATTTACGCTCTAAGTTACGAGTTTCTCTCTTGATAGCATGTGTAGTACTATTGTACCATGGTGCTTTAGTTTTCTCTCTAACCTTTTTCAATCTAATTGGTGCAACAATATCTAATGTACTAGAGAAAATGGTGCTCAAACTGCTGGTCATTTCCTCTAGTTCATCTGTTTGTTTGGGTTCACTGAGCAGCTGAGATAGATCAGGTAAGCTATTTGAGAATCTATCTATAGTGATTGGAAGGATTGTTCTGCCTGGTCGATAACACGGCGCAACATGACAAATTTCAGCAGTACGTTTTATGCACGTTACCATGTGATGATCAGTGAGATCGTCACTTTGCGGTATAATATCTATATCGGTTGGATCGGTTCCATATGATATAATTAAGTCTAGTGTATGATTTAGACGATGAGTGGGACCACTGACGTTTTGCTTGACCCCAAAGGAATTTAATAAATCTGTAAACGCAGTCCCTAACGCATCATTTGTGTTATCTACGTGTATGTTAAAATCTCCAACAATTATTGCTTTATCGACATTGACCAATAGATCTGAGAGAAAGTCTGCAAACTCTTTTAGGAAATCAGTGTAGGGCCCTGGAGGTCTATATACAGTAGCCAAGGCTAGAGATAATAGGGATTTCTTTCTTACATCTAAGAGCGTAACATTTAGCACAAGTACTTCAAACGAATTAAACCTGTGACCTGTTTTCTGAGTAACATTAAGAATATCTCTATAGATTGTTGCAACACCGCCGCCACGACCGATCAGACGGGGCTCATGCTTATAACAATATCCTGACGGAGTAGACTCATTTAGACCGAAATACTCATTTGGTTTAAGCCAGGTTTCAGTAAGGCAAAGTACATCGAAGCTATTATCTGTGACCATTTCATTTACAATAACCGCCTTAGGTGTGAGCGATCTAATGTTTAGAAGACCTAGTTTTAGAAATTTTTTTTGTTCACTGATATTTAGATTTTCTGGTTTAATTACAATAAGATTTTTCCTAGATCCTACACTAGATTTATTGTTTGGCCTCACTACACGAGGAATAGACACAGTTTCTATATAATGTTCTACACTACTTATATCAATTAAGTTGGGACAGCAAAGACTGTGAATTGGACTTTGACTTACTAGTCAGATGGTGTGCAACGTCTTGGAGATGTTGTCCGACAGCACAGCCGCTCCGATTCTGCTGGGGTGCAGGCCATCAGGACGGAAGAGCCTAGGTCGCTCCCAGAACAGATTCCAATTATTTACAAAGAGCAGTTTCTGTTCATTACACCATGACATTAACCATTCATTTAGAGCAAATAGTCTACTGAACCTTTCTTGTCCTAGTCGGTACGTGGGAAGCGGTCCAGACACGATGATCGTTGCCTCAGGCGCTGTGCTGCGTACCGCCTCGATCAGGCTCCTGTAGTCCTTCTTCAGAACCTCTGTCTGCCGCAGCCTGATGTCGTTCGTTCCCGCATGGAGGACAACGGCTCCGACGCGCTCGTCACCGTTCAGAATCTCGGGAACCTGTGCGGCGACATCAAGAACACGAGCACCAGGAAAGCAGTGAGTGCGCACCTTACCCTTACCTGAGGTAGCGCGGACATGACGGACCATGGAAGTGCCGATGATCACGGCGTCGTCGCGTTCCGACTCGTGAAGAGGGGAGAAGCGGTTCCGGGTGGAGATCTCGAAGACCGGGAGGGGCGCAGAGGTTCTTGCTCTGGTCCTGGCTCGTGTCTTCCGCTGTGGGACCACCCAGGGTCCATGGTGTTGTGTAGGTGCCGGAGTGAATGAAGCCAGAGATGATCGCGTCCTCCTGGGCAGAGAAACGCACGGAGTAGAGGAAGTCGGAGTCAAAAAGTTACTAACCACTGACTTGTGAGCATCGGCGCGTGACGTTTCAAGCGCTGATCGCCGATCCCGCAGCTCGGCTTGCCTCTCCAGCAGACCACGGATCTGTTTCTCCACCGATTCCAGTTCCAATCGTACCGAAATAAGTTCGAATGTGTCCTCACCTGCACTCAGAGGTAACGTTAGACACACATCCGATATGTTCGCCATTATAACAGATGAACAGTAAATTAGCAGTGATACTACCAATATCACTACTAATTTAGGACTGGAATGCTGGATATAACCTGTATCCTTTCAGTGAAACGGGTGTAAAATCAGACGGTCAATAGGCGCGAGCCCACGCGTGAAATGCTAGCGGGCTAAAGGCTAGTAGCCGAGATTCGCAAAGTTGGATCTAAGTAGCGATATCAAAGCAATCCGATTGTTTTTTTATAGGGAATAGTATCGAGGATAGGTTCACACGATATAAAAATAGAAAGTGCTTGTTAATAAATGAGTGGTAAAGAAGAAAATCAAGGATTAATGAATCAATTCGACGGAGCTCTAAACACAAACAAACACCGCCCGCGCATGCGCAGAAAAGGTTTTTTCAAGTGTCATTTAGGAGACGCTTTTGTCCAAAGCGACTTACAAATGAGGACTAAAGCAAGCGAGTCATTGGAAGAGGGAAAACAACGCAAGCAAGCGAGTCATTGGAAGAGGGAAAACAACGCAAGAAGGCACTGCTCAGAGTAGCATAAGCCAGACAAGGGCGGATTAAAGGATAAGGAATATCCTTTAATTTATTTTTATTTGTATTTTTTTAGGTTAGCCAGTAAATAAAATAAAAAAGGGGCGCCACAGTTTATCAAAGGTCCTCAAAGAACCAGTGAGTGATACTGATTTTTCCAATTTAATGCAAGTGAACACTTCTTTTCTTCCAGCCATGTATCAAAGGAAGGGAGTGAGGCATGTTTCCCCTTCAGAGGGATGAGACGTCTCGCTGGTAAAGTAGTAAAGGCTTTTAAACCGGCTCCCATCACATATTTAAGCAAATTAGGTGTCGTTCGAAAGCATAAACACTCAACAATCATCCTGTGGACACTGTTAACAGGTTAAAACTGAGTTTGATGTCCTGGTTGTCCTTACGGTGTGTTCACTCACTCTTCAGGGAAGTGTTTAAATCCGAACTATAAACGTATCCAGTTCTCTGTGATAATCTGAGTTATCGTAAGACAGAAAGAATGATAAAGTGTGTTAGAGAAGACTGTTTGTGAAGCTGTTTCATATCTATGCATGACAACGGCTCTCTCTGGATCAGAACGCCGATCTGAATGTTCGCTGTGATTTTGTCAAAGGTTTAATAGATAGAGATGAATCTCTCGTTTAGGAATAAGACCGAGATTGTGATACTGTGTTATTGAAGGGCTTTCGCTTCTGCTATAATCTGCAGTGTAGAGAGATCTACACTCAAAAAACTGTGATTTTGATGTGTTCACTCTTCAGGTAAGTGAGATTTGGGTGTCCTTGGTGTCGTTCGAAAGCTTAAAACCTGTTAAACTGGTGTCTGGTGTCCTGGTTGTCTTTACGGTGAGTTCCCTCACTCTTCAGGGAAGTGGCATTTGGGAGTGAACTGTGAGAGCAGGAACGATCACTGCCACCATCCCAACAGTCACGGTTTTGACTTCTTCTACGGGCTTCCCTTCACCTTCTTCAACGACTGCCGGCCTGGAGAAGGGAAAGATGTGCTGGTGGACCTGCAGGAGATGCTGTGGAGGATTTCTGCGCTGGTGGCGCTCGCGCTCCTCACGCTGCTTCTGGTCCGGGCCGTCGGGCTAATGCAGATCCGCCTGACGCTCGTGGTGTTTCTGGCCGCTCTGTCGCTGCTGAGCTTCTCGGTGTGGTTCGTGCCCTTCGAACTCCTGAGGACCTGGAACTGCATCATCATGAGGAACGGCGAGGTGGTGGAGCAGCCGCTGAACCCGGAGACGCTGAACGCGCGGCTCATGAGTGAAGCCGAGCAGTTCGTGGAGAGGTGGGCTGAAATTCTCTAATTCTGACATTAGAATGCTGCTAGCATGTTGCTAACATGATTTAATGCATTGCTAGCATGTTTTGACAGGTTGCTAGCATGATTTAACACATTGCTAGCATTTTTTAACATGTTGCTAACATGATTTAACACATTGCCAACATGTTTTAACATGTTGCTATCATGGTAAGCATGTTGTTAAAATGATGTAACATGTTGCTAGCATGATTAGCATTTTGCTTACATGAGTTAACATGTTGCTTGCATGAATTAGTATGTTGCTTACATGATTTAACACGCTAACATGATTAGCATGTTGCTTACATGATTTAATGCATTGCTAGCATGTTTTGACAGGTTGCTAGCATGATTTAACACATTGCTAACATGTTTTAACATGTTGCTATCAGGATTAGCATGTTGCTAAAATGATTTAACATGTTGCTAGCATGATTAGCATGTTTTGACATGTTGTTAGCATGATTAGCATTTTGCTTACATGATTTAACATATTGCTAGCATGATTAGCATCTTGTTTGCATTAATTAGCATGTTGCGTACATGATTTAACATGTTGCTAGCATGATAAGCATGTTGCTTAAATTATTTAACATGTTGATGACATGTTTTAACATTTTGCTATCATGATGAGAATTTTGCTAAAATGATTTAACATGTTGCTAGCATGATTAGCATTTTGCTAACATGTTTTAGCTTGTTTGCTTGCATGAATTAGCACGTTTATTACATGTTTTAACATGCTAGGGTTAGGGTTAGAGTCTGGTCATTCACTAACGAATGAGTACATGACTGAATGTGTCAATCTTTAGCATGTTTGTTCAAAAGGCTTGAGGAAAAGACAGTGACTCATTTATTATTAACAGTGAATCGCAGGCAAACATGTTCAGATCACATTTCAGACCAACATCAATATATATTTATAAATATAAATAAGAAATTCTAACATTTCTTTTAACATTATAAAAACATTTTACGTTTTATTTGTAATCATTATTTTTAACGATAAAAATGCAAAAATAGAAATTCTCATTAAATATTACTGTAATACAAATAATTAATTTATACTTAAATCAAAGCAAAATTAATTAAGCAACCACATAACTGCCTAGCAACACTTAAGCAACCACCTAGAACACCCTAATATCATCCTAGCAACGCCCTTGCAACCACACAGAACATCATAGTATCATCCTAGCAACCATCCAGAACACCCTAATATCATCCTAGCAACACTCTAGCAACCACCCAGAACACCCCAGCAACACTTTAGCACCCACCAAGAACACCCTAGTATCATCCTAACAACCACACAAAACATTGTAGTATCATCCTTGCAACCACCCAAAAAACACCTTAGTATCACCCTAGCAATGCACTAGCAATCACTCTGAACACCCTAATATCATCCTAGCAACGCTATAGCAACCACCCAGAACACCCTAATATCCTCTTTGCAATAGCAACACCCAAAAACACCCTAGTATCACCCTAGCAGCCACCCAGGACTAAAACCACCCAGAACACCCCAGTATCTCCCTAGCAATGCCCTAGCAACCACCCAGAACACCCTATCAACCACATATCAACTACCTATGAACACTTAAGCAACCACCCAGAATACCCTAGCAAACACCTGTGCATGCATTGAGTCATTCAATTATAACCAATTAATTTACCACAATGCAAACTAATGTATTTTTATTACTGCAATAAAAAATTGTTAAATTTTAAAGTATTTTACAATTTAATTATCGTTTTTATTACTGTAATAAAAATTGGATTTGTTTACAGTGAATTAACTGGTTCTATTTAAATACAATGCAAAACAATCTTTAAAAGTTTGATGTAAACTTGATGTAAAATATCATTTTTCATTAGTTTCTTTTGATTTTGTGCTGATGTAAGATCTGCACGTGTTCTTGACATGTTTGCTGAGATTCACCCGTAAACAGGAAGCTGTAAAGCTCATCTGCATGCATGCTTGCTTAATAATGGGGTAATTCAGACACTAGATCTGTCCGGACAGATCAGCTGTTCGTCTCCTGGCGTTCCCACGCTCACGGTTATGGGCTGTTTTTTTGTGCCTGCCGTGGGAAACGTCTTTCGTTTCTGTTTAGAGTGATTGTTCATCATGTGATTTATGATGTCAGACACCGAGACGGGCCCTTCCTGCTCTTCCTCTCGTTTGCACACGTGCACACGCCCCTCTTCGTGTCCGAGAGATTCGCCGGGAAGAGCAAACATGGGCTGTATGGGGACAACGTGGAAGAAGTGGACTGGATGGTTGGTAAGAGATGGATATCTGTTCTTTCCGACCCATGCTAACAGTGATAACAGTAAATAGACAAATGCGTCAAGAAAGAAGAAAGCAAAACAAACCAGCATCACCCTAGCAACCACCTAACAACACTATAGCAACAACACAGAACATTCTAACATCACCCTGGCAATGCCCTAGCAACCATTTAGGACACCTTAGCAACCACCTAGCAACACTATACCAACAATCCAGAACACTCAAACATCACCCTAGCAATGCCATAGCAACCATCCAGAACACCCTAGCAACACTATAGCAACAATCTAGAAGACTCTAGCATCACCCTAGCAACCACCTAACAACACTATAGCAACAACCTAGACCACGCTAGCATCACCCTAGCAACCATCCAGAGCATCCTAGCAACACTATAGCAACAACCCAGAACACTCTAGTATCACCCTAGCAATACCCTAGCAACTATCCAGAACAACCTAGCAACCATCCAGAACACCATAGCATCGACCTAACAGCACTATAGTAACAACCCAGAAAACTCTAGCAGCACCCTAGCAACCATCCAGAGCATCCTAGCAACACTATAGCAACAACCCAGAACACTCTAGTATCACCCTAGCAATACCCTAGCAACTATCCAGAACACCCTAGCAACCATCCAGAACACCCTAGCATCGACCTAACAGCACTATAGTAACAACCGGAAAACTCTAGCAGCACCCTAGAAACCATCCAGAACACCCTAGCAACACTATAGCAACAACCCAGAACACTCTAGTGTCACCCTAGCAATACCCTAGCAACTATCCAGAACACCCTAGCAACCATCCAGAACACCCTACCATCGACCTCATAGCACTATAGTAACAACCCAGAAAACTCTAGCAGCACCCTAGCAACCATCCAGAACACCCTAGCAACACTATAGCAACAACCCAGAACACTCTAGCATCACCCTAGCAACCACACAGAACACCATAGCAACCACCTAGCAACACTATAGCAACAACCCAAATCACCCTAGCAACCACCCAGAACACCCTAGCAACCACTTAGCAACACTATAGGAAGAGTCTAGAACACACTAGCAACACTATAGCAATGACCCAGAACACTTTAGCATCACCCAGAACATCATAGTTACCACCTAGCAACACTTTGGCAACCACCCACAACACCTTAGCAACCACCTATACATGATTGTTTTGCATTGTGGCATTTAGTAATAATTTTGCAAACAAATAAATGTTTATTACTGCAATAAAATATTAATTAAATTGTAAAATACTTTAAAATGTAATACATTTTTTTATCGATAATAAAAATTGGATTTGTTTCCAGTAAATCACTTATAATAAAATAATTCATAATAAATTATAATTAAATGTCATAATGCCAAACAATCTTTTAAAAAAACATTCATGCTAAATATAGCTTCTCTCTCTTTTCTTCTCATGAATCAAATGTAACAAATGTAACAATTAATGTAAGAAACATAAGAGCTCGGTCACGTGATCTCGACAGCTCAATCACATCAGGTGTTTGATCACAGGTAGAATGATGGAGACCATCGAAAGGCTCGGCCTGTCGGAGAAAACCTTGACGTACTTCACATCTGATCACGGCGGCCACATCGAAGACCCTCAGAGAGGAGGCTGGAACGGGATCTATCGAGGTACCAACACATTCTGTCATCATTTACTCAACCTAAACCTGCGTGAACCTGTGAAACACCAGACACCAGATCTCTGAGTGGCTGTACTGTTGGTCACACTGGGCGTGTCTACAGCTGGATGCTCTAACGTGATTGGCGGGCAGCACAACAGACCAGAGCGTTTGATTAATAATGAGATGCTTTACTGCTACAATAAAATGTCGTTCTAAATACACAAATCCGCCAAGTAAGAAGAAAGCATCATATCAAACACCCTAGCAACACTTTAACAACCATCCAGAACACTCTTGCATCACCCTAGCAACCACCTAACAACACTATAGCAACAACACAGAACACTCTTGCATCACCCTAGCAACCACCTAACAACACTGTAGCAACAACCCAGAACACTCTTGCATCACCCTAGCAACCACCTAACAACACTATAGTAACAACCCAGAACACTCTTGCATCACCCTAGCAACCACCTAAAAACACTATAGCAACAACCCAGAACACTCTAGCATCACCCTGCCAATGCCCTAGTAACCATCCAAAACACCTTAGCAACCACCTAGCAACACTATATAAACAACACTCAAACATCACCCTAGCAATGTCATAGCAACCATCCAGAACACCCTAGCAACACTATAACAGCAACCCAGAACACTCTAGCATCACCCTAGCAATGCCCTAGCAACCATCCAGAATATCATAGCAACACTATAGTAACAACCCAGAACACTCATCACCCTAGCAACTATCCATAGCAACGACCGAGCAGCACTATATAAACAACCCAGGTTGATGAGTTCACGCTTCAGACATGGTGCAAAGCTCCAAAAAGAACAGAAACACAGGCAAATACACTACATGATTCTGTGTTTTCACTGCCCCTCGTATGTTTAGGTGGTAAAGCCATGGGCGGCTGGGAGGGAGGAATCCGAGTGCCAGGAATATTCCACTGGCCCGGGCGTCTCACCGCGGGTCGACAGGTGGCCGAACCAACCAGTCTGATGGATGTTTTTCCCACAGTGGTGAAGCTCGCTGGGGGGGCGCTGCCGGAGAACAGGTACAACACCAGCTGCACTGTATTCCTGAAGCTCAGACTGCAGTGCACACTGATACAGATTATATTAGGATAGCTTAGCATCACCCTAGCAACCACACAGAACACCATTACAAAACCCTAGCAACCACCAGGACACCCTTGCATCACCCTAGCAACCACCAGGACACCCTTGCATCACCTTAACAATGTCCTAGCAACTACCCAAAACATCCATGCATCACCCTAGCAACCACCAGGACACCCTAGATACCATGTAGCAACACATGAGCAACCACCCAGAAGTCGTAACCTTTATTTATAGAACAACCTAGGAACACTTTAGCAACCACTCAGAACATTCTAGCATTCCCACAGCAACCACCATGAACACCCTAGCAACCACATAGCAGCACCTAACCACTCAGAAGTCAATACAGCTTTATTTATAGAACATACCGGCTACACTTTAGTAACCAACTAGAACACTCTAGCATTACCACAGCAACACCCTAGCAACCACCCAGAACTTAAGACACCTTTGTTTATAGAATACCCTAGCAACACTTTAACAACCACCTAGAACACTTTAGCATTACCACAGCAACACCTTATCAACCACCAAGAACTCAAGCCACCTTTATTTTTCATAATACCCTAGAAACACATTAGCAACTAGCTAGAACACTCTAGCATTACCACATCAACGCCATAGTAACCCACCCTGAACACCCTAGCAGCCACCCAGAACTCAAGTCATCTTTATTTATAGAAGACCGTAGCAACAGTTTAGCAACAACCTAGAACACTCTAGCATTACCATAGCAACACCCTAGCTACCACCCAGAAGTCAAGTCCCCTTTATTTATAGAACGCCCTAGCAAAACTTTAGCAACCACCTGGAACACTCTAGCATTACCAGACCAACACCCTAGTAACCACCCTAGCAACCACCCATAACTCAAGTCACTGTTATTTATAGAATACCCTAGCAACACGTTAGCAACCACCTAAAACACTCTAGCATTTCCACAGCAACACCCATGCAATCACCCAGAAGTCAAGTCACCTTTATTTATAGAACACCCAAGCAACACTTTAGCAACAGGGCAGAACAGCCTAGCAACTACCTAACAATACTTTAGCAACCACCTAGAGCACTCTAGCATTACCCTAGAAACACCCTAGAAACCACCTTGAACACACTAGCAACCACCCAGAAGTCAAGTCACCTTTATTTATAGAACACCCTAGAAACAATTTAACTACCTGGAACACTCTAGCATCACCTTAGCAACACCCTAGCAACCACCCAAAACAACCTAGGTGCAGCCTCACAACCACACCTGATCTTTTTTGTCAAGATGTTTATATGTGTAAAGGAATGTTGGTCCCGTCTGTTGTGAGCATCTTTGTTTACGTGTTGTGTGTGTGTGTGTAAGGATCCTGGATGGTCATGACCTGATGCCGCTGTTAGAGGGAAAAACCAACCGCTCACAGCACGAGTTCATGTTCCATTACTGCGGCATATATCTGAACGCTGTGCGCTGGCACCCGCACGACAGTGAGTGACACACACACACACACGCACGCTCAGATACTCACACACACACACACACACACACAAGGATATTTTAGTTATTAATCATGACTATTAAACACTAACCATGACTCCCTCCTCAGGCGACTCCATCTTCAAGGTCCACTTCTTCACACCGAACTTCTCTCCCGCGGGAGCCGTCGGCTGCTACGACACCGGAGTGTGTGTGTGTCACGGGGAGTTCGTGACGTACCACGACCCGCCGCTGGTGTTCGAGCTCCTCAGGGACCCGTCGGAGAGTCTCCCGCTCACACCGGAGACGGAGCCGCGGGTCTCAGAGGTGCTGGAGTGTGTGAGACGGGCCGTGGAGGATCACCGCAGAACACACACACCGGTGGAGAATCAGCTGACCTGGAAACACACCCTGTGGAGGCCG
Source organism: Rhinichthys osculus (assembly GCA_029959095.1). Taxonomy (NCBI): domain Eukaryota; kingdom Metazoa; phylum Chordata; class Actinopteri; order Cypriniformes; family Leuciscidae; genus Rhinichthys; species Rhinichthys osculus. The sequence goes on along the minus strand of JARWKJ010000008.1, from coordinate 1,670,160 downwards.
TGGCTTCAGCCCTGCTGCGGGACCTTCCCCTTCTGCTCCTGCTCAGAAAATTCAAGTCACCTTTATTTATAGAACACCCTAACAACACATTAGTAACCACCTAGAACACTCTACATTACCAAAGCAACACCCTAGCAACCACCCAGAAGTCAAGTCACCTTTATTTATAGAGCACCCTAACAACACTTTAGTAACCACTTAGAACACTCTAGGATTAGCAAAGCAACACCCTAGCAACCACCTAGAACTCGTCACCTTTATTTATAGAACACCCTAGCAACACATTAACAATCAGCTAGAACCCTCTAGCATTACCACATCAACGCCATAGTAACCCACCCTGAACACCCTAGCAACCATCCAGAACTCAAGTCACCTTTATTTATAGAGCACCCTAGCAACACTTTAGCAACCACCTGGAACACTCTAGCATTACCACAGCAACACCCTAGCAACCACCTAGAACTCGTCACCTTTATTTATAGAACACCCTAGCAACACATTAGCAACCAGCTAGAACACTCTAGCATTAACACATGAATGCCATAGTAACCCACCCTGAACACCCTAGCAACCATATAGCAGCACTGAACCACCCAGAATTCAAGACACCTTTATTTATAGAACATCCTAGCAACACCCTAGCAACCACCCTGCACATCCTAGCAACCACCCAGAACTCAAGTCACCTTTATTTATAGAATACCCTAGCAACATTTTTGTAACTCACACCGGAGACAGAGCTGCGGGTCTCAGAGGTGCTGGAGTGTGTGAGACGGGCCGTGGAGGATCACCGCAGAACACACACACCGGTGGAGAATCAGCTGACCTGGACACACACTCTGTGAATAAGAA
>JARWKJ010000008.1:1604305-1664305 GCA_029959095.1 Rhinichthys osculus | reverse complement strand
AGTGAAGTTTATCTAAAGCATTTCTAACTAGGCCGGTGTATTTTACACCACTGACCGCGAGCGGATGCTGAGCAGCAGTGATGTTTTTATGGGAAAATGAAAAGCACGTGTGTCTAATCCTCTCAGCATTTGACAGAAACCTGAGACGACTGACCAGGACACAGACTTCAGCAATAAAACAAGAGATGTTTGTCCATTTAAACCTCTTCTGTTTGATTTAACAGTGCAGGTGGACACTGACCACGCACACACACACACACACACACACGACTGGATTCAACTTCGGCCGAGGCTGATTTAATTCAATGTATTTTGTAGTTATGGGCTATAATATTAGGTAATGTAAGACAATATCTCTCTATTAGTGTTACTTGATCTTAGTGCTGCATTTGACACCATTGACCACAATATTCTTTTAAATAGACTAGAAAACTATGTTGGCATTAGTGGAATTGCATTAGCATGGTTTAAATCATACTTAACTGACCGTTATCAGTTTGTAGCAGTAAATGAAGAGATGTCTTATCGATCACAAGTTCAGTATGGTGTACCACAAGGCTCAGTACTAGGACCGCTGCTGTTCACTCTGTACATGCTACCATTAGGAGATATCATTAGGAAACATGGAGTTAGCTTTCACTGTTATGCCGATGATACTCAGCTGTATATTTCAAAACCTAACGAAACTTACCAATTCACAAAATTAACGGAATGCATAGCTGATATAAAAAATTGGATGACTAGTAATTTCCTACTACTAAATTCTGAAAAGACAGAGATTCTAATTATTGGACAAAAAACTTCCACACGTAATAACCCAGAATACTGTCGAACACTTAATGGCTGCTCTGTCAAGTCATCGTCGTCGGTTAGGAACCTGGGTGTGCTATTTGATACCAACCTTTCTTTTGAAAGCCACGTGTCTAGTATCTGTAAAACTGCATTTTTCCATCTTAAAATATATATCTAAATTACGCCATATGCTCTCATTGGGAAATGCGGAACAATTAGTCCATGCGTTCATGACATCAAGGCTAGATTATTGTAATGCTCTACTGGGTGGTTGCCCTGCACGCTTAATAAACAAACTACAGCTAGTTCAAAACGCAGCAGCTCGAGTTCTTACCAGAACCAGGAAATATGACTATATTAGCCCGGTTCTGTCAACACTGCATTGGCTCCCTATTAAACATCGTATAAATTTTAAAATATTGTTGATTACCTACAAAGCACTAAATGGTTTAGCTCCGCAGTGCTTGAGCGAGCTCTTAACGCATTATAGTCCTTCACGTCTATTGCGATCTCAAAATTCCGGCCAGTTGATAATACCTAGAATATCTAAATCGACTGCTGGCGGAAGATCCTTTTCCTATTTAGCACCTGAACTTTGGAACAGTCTTCCTACCATTGTCCGGGAAGCAGACACACTCTGTCAGTTCAAAACTAGACTAAAAACACATCTCTTTGACCTAGCATACACATAATACATTATAGACTTCTATAAATTCAATGTTAGGCTGCATAGATTAGGTCAGCCGGAACTGGGAACACTTCCCTTAAATCTTGATGTACTCGTTACATCATAAGAAGAATGGCATCTACGCTAATATTAGTGTCTTTGTTTATCCCGAGGTTTTCCCGCAGCCTGCCGGATCCAGGCCGTATCCAGATCTGACGAAGGAGATTCGCCTGGACCCGATGACAATGCAGTGCTGAAGTATCCACTATCCTCTCCCTATGGAGGATCCCTTTCCCACTCTACAGATAAAGCGCTGTGAATTCCGGCTCGCGTACCCCGAAGTGATAAAATAAAACAAAATTCTGTATCAAAATTTATAGGCAAGAAAAGTAGTTTGTTTAGGCTGGGTTGTATGAATTACAAACCTGCGCACATATTTTAAAAAGCACATAACTATAGAATTCTGAATGAGCATGTGAACGCCGTCAGCGTTAATCACAGGTTCAGTTTAAAGTCTGATCATTTCGACGGAGGTGAATCAATCAAAGTTAACTTTAGCTGGAAGTAACATTATTCAAGAACCGCTATAACGCCAAAACAATCTGTTACCTTAAATTATATGTTTATCTCTGTAAAGCTGCTTTGAAACAATCCATTGTTAAAAGCGCTATATAAATGAAGATGACTTGACTTGACATGGACACTATACTAGACAAAGTATTATGGACCTGACTCTGTGTTGTCTGACAGAGGACGTTTGAATATACAGGTGTGCAGGACTGGAACAAGCTGCTATTGGACATTAAGGTTTTAACGGGATAATGTTGGTTTTAGTATAAGAGTGAATAGATTGTTTTTAGATAGGATGGCTTAAAAGATATGGATGTGTATTTTTTTTTGTCATGAAAATGCAGTTAAAAAAAAATCAAGGACCATAATGAAAATAAGTTAATGCAACTTTATTGTGTTATCATTGACAAAGAAGTTTTGCTACTTTAATTGTTACTTTCTATGTCAAATAAACTCAACTCAATACTTTATTTCAATAGTCTAGAAACTAGATTATAACTTTGAAAGTACATGTCAACTTATTCTACTAACCTAACAGTCTGCTAATACTCTAATGAGAGTTAGCATATTAGTGAGAGTTAGTTAGTTGATGTAACGTTAAATTAAAGTGGACTGCCGAAATAAACAGGAAAATAACAGTGTCAATGTTGTAAAATTAATCAATTATGCAACAACTTCAAAAGCTCTACAGAAAACCATGACGTCATTATTCAGTTCAGTGTTGATTCAATTTAATAACTGCGTCATTGTTGCAAAGTTATAAATATATAAACATTCTTAAATCAAGATACATTACATTACTGTGTGTGTGTGTGTGTGTTCGTGGTTTATGTATTCCCTACATTATGGGGCCAAAATGTCCCCACAAAGATGGTCAGTGGGCTCAGAAAAATTATATTTTTTCCCCTTTTTATAAAGATAATTTTTCTGACCCCATTCGCTCACAAACTCACTTCATTTAGATTTTTTCTTCAATAAACAATTCTTAACATCTTCAGTCATTTCACTTCTCCAGTCTTGATCTAATAATGTTTCTATATCTGTGCTGGAAAACGAGACAGAAACTCTGAGGAAAAACAGCATTTTTCGCGTCATTCAACTTCTCTTTAAATGGATCATCACTCTTTCTCAGGGTGTGATTTTCTTCCCTGTGTTTCTGAAAACCCATTAATACACAGACGTTCATCCAGTCCTGTAAAACCGATCACAAATTATGAATCCCCATGCTATTGTAAGGGAATTTTTATATCAATGCTCAATTTCTTTCACATGGCTAAGCGAGTAAAGCTTTGATTTCACTGCTGACCAGGAGATCTTTGAAGAACGCCTGAGGAACATCTGTGAGGAATCAAGCAAATGGATGATATAAACTCATACAGTCTGTTCTAACGGCGACTCGTGGAAGTATTTGATCATTCAGATGAGGGAGACACACGAACGCTTGATCAGTTTATGGTGGATTCACCGATCTCCAAAAGCTTGTTGTTATGTCCAACTTTCCATCCCGACGGATTACCAACGGTCAGAAAGACTCCTGAAGAGAAACCAGATCATCTGCAACTACACGAGTTCTTCCTCAGGACTGTTGTCTGATTTTCCAGTGCAAATATCGAAACATTCTTGAATTAAGTTGATTTTTCTGACCTCATTTGCAGATATTTTTTCTTGTTTTAACCCTCTGGTGTCTAGGCTAGGGTACGAAACACACACACACACACGCACACACACACATATGCATGCACACACACACACACACACACACACACACACACACACACACACACACACACACACACACACGCAAACACACACACGCAAACACACACACACACACACACACTACTCATCTAGTGGAAGTGATTGGTACTGCAGCCAAACAAAATCTTACTGAAAGCTCTCTTTTTTTTTTTTTTTTGCTATTTGAGATACTCAAATTTTAAACACCGCTTGTTAAGAATTAAGGCTTTAATTTTTTTGAGTCACAATTTTAGAGTAAAACATGTTTTGGAAAATATATATTTCATATACAAATTTAAAATAGTATTTTTGTGCATTTTTCATAACAATACATGTAAAATTCTATAACATTTTTTAAGTTCATTCTTTTAAAACTTATTTCACTTCAGCAATAATCTTATAATAATAATCAATAATCTTTTCGTCTTTATAAAGAGATCAAACTTCAGTCTGTGATCCAAAGCATTCAAGATCTATGGCCGTTAATGCTCAAAAAGTGCATACATGGATTATAACTACTGCATAAATATAATTTAATTTAGTGCCATAAAATCTCCTAAAAATGCAATATATTAAATAAAACACAATATCGAACTAAAATATAGTAAATTAATTTCTTTAAAATTAAAAAAAAGGTCATTTTTAGACCGCCACACGAAGAGGACCAGAGGGTTAACGTGTAAAAGTATCGGACCAGTGTAGTGTGTAGTGTGTCATTACAAGTAACTTGAGTTTCGTAATCAGATTACTTTTTCAATTTCCAACAAAATATCCAAGTTACTTTTTCAAATAAGTAACACTAGTTACTTTTTCACATTTATTGACTGACAGCTCTCCTGTCCCCATGTCGAGAGAAATAAAGTGAGGTGTTGTGTGTGTGTGTGTGTGTGTGTGTGTGTGTGTGTGTGTGTGTGTGTTTGTGTGTGTGTGTGTGTGTGTGTGAACATGATGGTTATTGTAGTTCTAGACTAAATGTGAACATGCATTTACACATTTCACTTGCACGAAAACCCCCCAAAAAACAGTAAAATGCAATTAAACAAATATACTTTATGGATTTAATCTCACTTTATTAACCACTGTCTTTACTGCTGAGCCTTAATGATCTAATCAACCACACTAATGAGCAAAACTACTTTAGATTAGATTTAGAAATAAGAGTGCTGAACTTCCTTCCGTTTCCTATTGTTCTTTAATCCAGAATAGCAGAAGCTAAAGGTTTGTTTCTACTGTACATGAGTAAATATGCGTTTCCTTCAGTCGGAGGATTATTAATTTCACTTTCGGTGTGAAAAGGCCTTAACATCTGCCAAAAATAGCACTTTTTTTAGTGTTATTAAAAAACAAACAAGCCAGCCCATGTGAGAACAAGTAACGCAAAAGTAATACATTACTTTCCATGTAAAGTAACTACCGCAATAAGTAAAATTTTTTGGGAGTAAAGCAATATTGTAACGCATTACTTTTAAACATAACTGTCCCCAACCCTGCCTCTGACACACATACGGTAAACTAACCCGACTCAACGACACCTCAGAGATGTGTAAACTCCAGCGCACACACACACACACACATCCCATGTGTAACTCAGAGACATCTGTGTGAGGCCTGCTTTTCCACTTTAACTCGCTCATTTTTGACCTTATAAACCATAAATATGAGAGTATTTAGATATCATCAGATGTGAACCTGTGAGATCTGAGGCCATTTATTCAATGCACTGCTTATTATATTGCGATATGTAAATACAATAGTCCAATTAGTTTTTAGCAAATGTTTGTTTTATCACTGATGCACATATGGATCTGAAATAACCATATAAACCCTGCAACGACTGTTGTCAACGCTGTTTCTTCAAGTCAAGGTCAGTTTTGCTCGAGCGGCCATGTGTAAATCATTAAATATGAATTTAAATGCCTCTGGGAATGAGAAAAGGGAAATAGGTCAAAACTGAGGAGCGTTTCACCGTAAAAGTCAAGAATCTGCCAGTGTTTGCTTTGTCATCCTTCCTCAGTTTGTCCAGGCGTCTGGAAATTACTGTGAAATACAAGTAATGTGAAATACAAGTAATGTGAAATACAAGTAATGTGAAATACAAGTAATGTGAATACAAGTAATGTGAAATACAAGTAATGTGAAATACGATTAATGTGAAATACAAGTAATGTGAAATACGATTAATGTGAAATAAAATTAATGTGAAATACGGTTAATGTGAAATACAAGTAATGTGAAATACAAGTAATGTGAAATACAAGTAATGTGAAATAAAAGTAATGTGAAATACAAGTAATGTGAAATACAAGTAATGTGAAATACAAGTAATGTGAAATACGATTAATGTGAAATACGATTAATGTGAAATACGATTAATGTGAAATACGATTAATGTGAAATACGATTAGTGTGAAATAAAAGTAATGTGAAATACAAGTAATGTGAAATACAAGTAATGTGAAATACAAGTAATGTGAAATACGATTGATGTGAAATACAAGTAATGTGAAATACGATTAATGTGAAATACGATTAATGTGAAATACAAGTAATGTGAAATAAAAGTAATGTGAAATACAAGTAATGTGAATACAAGTAATGTGAAATACAAGTAATGTGAAATACGATTAATGTGAAATACGATTAATGTGAAATACGATTAATGTGAAATACAAGTAATGTGAATACAAGTAATGTGAAATACAAGTAATGTGAAATACGATTAATGTGAAATACAAGTAATGTGAAATACGAGTAATGTGAAATACGATTCATGTGAAATACGATTAATGTGAAATACAAGTAATGTGAAATACGATTAATGTGAAATACAATTAATGTGAAATACGATTAATGTGAAATACAAGTAATGTGAAATACAAGTAATGTGAAATACAAGTAATGTGAAATACGATTAATGTGAAATACGATTAATGTGAAATACAAGTAATGTGAAATACAAGTAATGTGAAATACAAGTAATGTGAAATACAAGTAATGTGAAATACAAGTAATGTGAAATACAAGTAATGTGAAATACCATTAATATGAAATACAAGTAATGTGAAATACAAGTAATGTGAAATACGATTAATGTGAAATACAATTAATGTGAAATACGATTAATGTGAAATACAAGTAATGTGAAATACAAGTAATGTGAAATACAAGTAATGTGAAATACAAGTAATGTGAAATACAATTAATGTGAAATACAATTAATGTTAAATACAAGGTAATTCAGCAGGTTCTGACAAAAAGTGTTTCATTGTTTAAAGAAAAAATTGAGTTTAGTAAGAAGTCCTCAGTGTTTCTGTCTCGTTTTCCAGCACAAATATCTAAACATTCTTAAATCAAGATACATTTTGATAGATAGATAATAAGTCTTGTGTGCTGAAAAATGTATCAAAATTAAGTGAGTTTGTGATTAAAACAAGATCAAACATATGCAAATGGATTCAGAAAAATCATTAATTCAAAAGGAAAACAATTTTCTTTTCTGACTCTACTGGCAGATATCCTTTTCTTCTTTTTTAAGCTTAATTAAGATACATTTATCATTAAATAAGAGTATAACACAGTATATCAGACTGAATATGCCCCTTTCAGACCAAATCAATCAGACAACAATGATATAGATAACAATGACATAAGTTTACTTCTTTAACTCATAACATGCTAAAATTAGCTTTATACAAAGTAATTTGAGTAACCAATTTTTTGCACAAAGTACTATATATTAGTTATACTATTATACTAGTTATCAAATAAGTATGAAACAGTATTTGCTGAAAATAAGGCCAATCAATTACCCATACTGTGTGTTTATAAATAAAATGTTCATTCAGTTATAATGTGGACAAATAATTTATTAAAATAAAAGAGAGATGATACACAAAGGCGGAATAAACATATCTAAATAAAGACTTTTAACGTATTAACTTTATTTCACCAGTTTCTACAAGACAAGCTGTAAATGGCCATTATTTATCTCATACTGTAAAAAATGATTTGTAAATAAACCAGTTTTATTGGAGTACGTTTTACAAGAAAACACTTTTTCAGTTTTTCTACTGCAAAATTTCTCATTTAATTGCCTTGCCTTTCCTTTTTAATTGTTTGTGACATTTGAGTGTGAGTGAAAATTGTTTCTACACCAATTTAGTTTTTCAGTGCAGAAGTTGAAGAACAAAATGGCTTCACAATAATGTGCACTGTAAGAAATCCCTGATTAAATTTGATAAACATTATCACTATATTTTCTTGTTAGTCGAGCCCCTCAACGAGCTGCGTCTCAAATCCTGAAGGAAAGATGGTTTCGAACTGAAGCTGGCGAAGTCATGCATGTTTGGCCCACATCTGAGGGAACATATTGCATAAAGTCCAGAATGCATTGTGCCAACCCTAGAAGAACATTTCCAAGATGACACACAATGATAAGAAAATATTTACAATACTGAAAAGCACCAATAAGTTTCATAAAAATAATAATATGTAATTGCTCTTAATATGAGCAACATGTAAATATTAAACTGATGTCACTCATGTGCTGCAGGAGAAGCTGAAGAGAACAGCATCTGTCTTTCACACACTCGTTCATCAAGCAATTACGTTCACTTTACACCGCGGATGAAGATGATCTGATGATGCTCTTCCTCAGTGTTCCTGTCTCGTTTCCAGCACACATATCTAAACTTTCTAAAATCAAGATGCATTATACAAGATACTGGAGAAGCAAAATGACTGAGTTTATAAGTTCGTGAACAAACTTTAATGTTAGCTTGAGAAAGCCTGAAAGATTGAAGTAATTGTAAAAGCTTGATGTGTGAAATAGCTTAAATAGATATAGAGCGAGATAGAGCGAGAGAGAGAGAGAGAGAGAGAGCGCAAGGGAGCGAGAGACAGAGAGAGAGAGAGAGATAGAGCGAGAGAGAAAGAGAGAGAGAGAGAGAGATAGAGCGAGAGAGAGATAGAGCGAGAGAGAGATAGAGCGAGAGATAGATAGAGCGAGAGAGAGAGAGAGAGAGAGAGAGAGAGAGAGATAGAGCGAGAGAGAGAGAGCGAGAGAGAGAGAGCGAGACAGAGAGAGAGAGAGCGAGAGAGAGAGCGAGAGAGAGAGAGCGAGACAGAGAGAGAGAGAGCGAGAGAGAGCGAGAGAGAGAGCGAGAGAGAGAGCGAGAGAGAGAGAGAGATAGAGCGAGAGAGAGATAGAGCGAAAGAGAGAGAGAGAGAGAGAGAGAGATAGAGAGAGAGAGAGATAGAGCGAGAGACAGAGAGAGCGAGACACAGAGAGAGAGAGTTTAAAAAGCTTAAAGGTTTTAAGTTTGAATCAGTTTTAAATACTCAGTTTGAAGGTTTCTCAGACAAATTGTTTGTTATGGAGTTTTTAAGGTGTTGCTAGGTTACCGGGGGTGGTTGCTAGAGTGTCGCTATGCGGTAGCTAGGTTACTCGGGTGGTTGCTAGGGTGCTGAAAAACAATCTTGTTTTTCCTTTGAATCAAATGTTTTTTTCTGACCCCACCGGCAGATAATTCTTCTTGTTTTAAGCATAAACTCGCTTAATTTGGGTTAGGGTTAAGAGCCTAACCCTTTTTTCAGAAAACAAGACTTAATATCTTCAGTCATTTTGCTTCTCCAGTAAATCTATCTTTATTTAAGAATGTTTTGACATTTGTCCTGGAAAAAAAGACAACGAAACTGAGAAAGATGGGGTTTTTTTCAGTGAAGCAATCTAACTTTCTAATAAACTTGACATTGTGCTCTTTAAATATTGTTGGCTCAGTGACCAATTGCCATTGTTCTGCTATTGTAAGCGTTTTGGATCAAAACTAGTTAATAAAAACAACTGTTCATTGTTAGTTCATGTTATCTCAGATTCATTAAATAATATTAACAGATGCAACTTTTGATTTGAATAATGTACTAGTAAATGTTAGACTAACTCATGCATTAATCTTAGTTAATGTTAATTCAACATTTACTAATACATTATTAAATAGATATTATTTAATAGAGCTAAGCTAACATCAATAACCAGTTGTATTTTTATTCACTAGCATTAACAAAGACTGATAAAAACACATGTATTTCACCAATGTTAGTCAATGCATCAATTAGGACCTTATTGTAAAGTTATATCAATTAATTTATTCATGGTAAAATGTGTTAAATGTCTCTTATTGATGAATAAAAGCACAATCAAAATAGCCAAAACATTAAATTGACACACAAGCATGAGTAGAAATTGGTGAAGTTTGCAGAGAATTCAATTTCCGATTGACTGTCAGATCAATTCCCAAGAATATATCCATTAATGTAACCAACTTGCTTGCTTCATGGACTAATACATCACGTTTTCATATTTACAAGACGGTCAGTAGAAAGTGTTCAAAGCACATATTGTGTTTCCAAAAGATATATATTTTTTGTATAAACAGCACATACACTCTCTAAGGCAGTTCTTCGGGCATGTCTGTAAAGTTAGTTTGTATCAAAACCATAGACCGTAAAAAAGATATGGACATAGTGTTCGTGACGTCACCTGAAGAGAAGAGCATTTTTGAAGCCCAAAGTGGGCGGAGCCGGCCGTCACCATCTTGGACGCATCACTCCCGGATAAATGCAAATGTGCAGCGAGGCGGATTAGCTGAGGTGACGTGACGCTAACACACAGCAGACAAACGGCTAGTAGAGACATCAGCGGCAATCCACCTGTCACTCAAGTGGCCACGCCCTTAATTATACAGAACTTTAAGGCTTGATATAATTTAAACGGATGAGTTATAAAAATATTCACCCCCCTCACAGTCGTCATGAAGGGCAACTTTAGCTATATAGACCAAAACCAGTTTTTGCACCAGGCTGTAAACGCATTGTTTCTGCTGTAAAGTTGGGCATTTTAACATGCGGGTCTATGGGATTGACTCTTTTTTTGCAGCCGGTCTCTAGTGGCCAGTGGATGAACTGCAGTTTAAGTCACTTCCTTGTTGGATTCAAGAGAGAAACAGTCCCTTGATCAAAACACGTAGACGTACGTTGACCGGCTGTCGCTTCCCACAACGTTCTTGGCGGTGCACTTATAGACGCCGTTGTCTTTATCGGAAGGGTTTTGTATGACCAGTGAACCCTGTGGATGGAGATACTTGTTTCCGTAAAGACGCGGCTGGACGCCGACCTTCAGTTGAAGACCGTCAGGCATTTCCCAAACCACCTCGGCTTTCGGTGTGGCGAGAGGCATGCAGTTTAGCTGAACCGCTACACCGGGGCGGGCGTAGGTTACGGGCGCGGGTCCTCTGGTTATTCGCGGAGGATACGCGATTACGATCACCGAAACCGACAGACTGGAAGATCCAAATTCATTGATTGTCTGGCAGACGTACATTCCCCTGTCATACACAGATGTCCTTTGTACGGATAAAGTGCCATTGTTCAAAACAGCGTAACGACCCGTCGCTTGCGGCCTTGTTAGGACGATTCCGTTCGGTAAAGTCCACGTGAGTTTAGGCAACGGATAACCGGCGGACATACAGTTAAGCTGCAGATTCTCACCGTTTATGATGCTAACGAGTGAGCTGTATTGGTTTATGATGTCTGGTTTTCTGTCGGACTGTAACGTCACAGTCCGCTCTACGTATCCAGCGCTGTTTCGCCCAACGCACCGATATCGGCCAACCTCAGAAACCGTCGGCTCTCGAATGACCAGCGTTCCATCAAACCGGTGACTGAAACGGAAAATGCTGGTTCCCTTGAGAAGAGAAGTCCCGTTAGGGAGGATCCATGTGACCTCCGGAGTCGGTTTTCCTTCTATTGAACAGTTTAGACTCAATGGTTTCCCATCGGTAAGCGAGACCGACTCTGTGGGAAGACTTCTCAACCGTGGCTTTTCAACATCCTCGGTCACCTCAAGTTGAACCTGGAGTTTGGTTTCTCCGGCTTCATTGCGTGCGATGCAAAGCAACGTCGAGGAATCGCTTATCCGCGCCGCATGGATGTCCAGTGATCCGTTGAGGTGGACCATGATCCGTGAGCCGTAGTACGGCGCGGGAAGCACGACGTTGTTGGGAAACACCCACATGATCTTTGGAACTGGGTTGCCGTTTGCTTTGCAGTCTAAAAGCACATGCTGATCCTTCACGACAGTTTTACGGATGATCCCGGGACTCTCGAATCCGTTGATGACCGGCGGCGACACAAGGACTTCAACATAAACGACTTTCTTGTCCATTCCCACAACATTCCTGGCTGAGCAAGTATAATTTCCGGTGTGAAACCTTTGGATTTTCTGAATGCGTAAAGTGCCATCGTTGGAGACCTGGTAGTTTTCGGATGCTGGCGCTATGACGCGTTGATCCGGAGACGTCCATGCGATTCTGGGAATCGGTTCTCCTTTGGCGCTACAGTTCAGGACTCCTGTCTCTCCGTAAGGAACTTTGATTACGCTGTAAGCGTTGCTTCGAATGATCGGAGCATCCGCCAGGACCTTGATATGAACCTTCATTTCATCTTTCCCAATCCGATTCTCGGCATAGCACGTGTAGTCGCCTTCCTCTTTCATTCCCACTTCGTTTAAATACAACGTGCCATTGTCGAACATCACGTATCTCTTGGTGCGGATCGAGTTATCGTGGGATTGTGGGATGGTGTTCACCATGGTACCGTCGGGAAGACTCCACGTGATTTCTGGATTGGGAAAACCTGAAGCGATGCAGTCCACTTTCAGCTCGCCTCCGTACGACACCTTGCGGTCGCTCAGGGACTTGTGGTCGATTTTAGCAGCTTTCATCATCACGTTGACTTTAAGGAGAACATAGTCGTCGCCCATTTTGTTTCTGGCCACACAGAGATAGTCGCCCTCATCGTTCTCGGTCACTGACGTGATGGTGAGGGTGCCGTTGGCGAACACTTTCATTCTGCGATCAAAGCTGAAACGAGTCATAAAGAGAGAGGTTACATGCTGATACTAGTATGTATTATTTATTAAAGGGCTCATATAATTGGAGGAATCCCATTTTCATTGATGATCTTAAGAGATTAAAGAGTTCAATGTACAGTAAAAAAAATACTTCCTTTCAGTGGAAAAATTTGCATTACTGTCGTGGCAAAAATGTACTCGAGTTATTAAAAATTTGAATAGAACTAAAGATACATAAGATTCATTTTTCCTAAAAATTCTAAAAACTAAATTTGGATTAAAAATAATTTCAAGGGTAACAGAGTAAAACTGAGTATCATGACCAATCAAATCTACCTTGTGTTTTTGATATATAAGAACTCTAAAACTTCATTCCAGTGAAAAATAACATTTCCATTGTTTTTATTTTAGAACCAAGATAAAAAAAATCTAAACTTAATTTCAGAGGGGGAAAAAAAGAGCATATTTACTCTTTCTGAAATCCTTGATTTCTAGAGTCAGAACCCGAATTTTTAGCAAACAACCACTCACATTTACACATAAAGAATGCCTATTTCCATCTCTACAGTGGCACATTTGCAAAACGGTCTATGTTTTAGTAGGGGTCTTTTACGTTTTATCCAAACGTAATAAAAAATGTGTGGTAGGACCAACAATTTCCACAAGAATCCTAATGATATCAAGACTGCATGGTCTCGAGCAGATCATAGAGACCATTGGTGCCAATTTTTTCAATGATCGACTGTCAAACAAATGTTGTTAATTCAGAACTAATGTTTCATTTTTGCCACACTGCATAGTTGTTTTTAATTCCTTCTGTATCCATTTATATTCTTCTTATTTGCCTGTCGTCTGTAATTAATTACACTTCATGCTGTTTTGCTATTTTGTTAATCATGCTCTGTATTCAACAGCGTATATGGAGATAATTAAAGGAATTTCAAAGAGGCCAGAGACCGTATGAATCATTATGTGTGGCGTTGTATCTATGGTTAATAGATTTAAATTCTGTTTAAATACTTTTTTGTTGTTTCAGTTAACTTTTCCTTTTAGAAGAAATAAATGTTTTGGCTGGGGTGCATTTAGGATTTATAAAATGGGTTTATATGAAATGTTTTATTAGCCTATTTATGTTTATTATTTAACTTTTCGCATCATTCAGCCTCTTTGCAAAGTCTGCATTAGATTGTAACAGATTCACAAGACAATCGGCACTGAAATGTGCCTCTTAAACTGTTCAGATTAGACTAATGCACTGATCCATGATCATTTCAAAGACTTATAAATGCCCTCTTTACAAGTGAAATGAGTCACAACATGTTGTTGTGCTCAAACTGAGGGTGTTATTATATATATTTAACATAACTATCATTCAATTGTCATCATTCAGCCTTTTTGCATTAGATTGTGACAGATTGTCAGACTGAATTGTGCCACTCATACGCTTCAGATTAGGCCAAACTGATCATGGATCTTGAAATGCAAGTATCCTAAACGGTCTAATTTAAGTATCTAAACACTCAATAGGCATTGGTGACATGCTTGATTCCTCATTAAATTGACCCCTGTAAGAACAAATCTCAAATGAAAACATGGTAATATGCAAATTCCTGTACCTGTAATATGCATCAACCAGTTTTTTCGAAGGCGTCCTCCAGATGATCCTAGGATTGGGGCTTCCAGTGGCCGAACAGTCGAGACTCAGTCGAGATCCGTATCGGACATCAGTGTTGTGTGCGGAAGCGGACATGATCCTGGCAGAAGTCGAGTTCCTCTTCACCTGCAGATTTACAATCCTTTTAACCACGCCCACAGAATTCACAGCAACACATTCATAATTCCCAGAATCCTTCTCCGTAGGATTGCGAATAAACAGCGTCCCGTTGGGGAAAACAAACAAGTTGCTGTTGATGAACTGCGAGGGGCGAAGCTGCGTGCCGGTAACCGTGACCCATCGGATTGCTGGACTTGGCGAGCCTTTAGCGGTGCAGTGAATGAACGCTGACTGGCCGTCAGAAACGGTGTGGTTTTCCCAACGCTGCTCTTGGATCTTGGGAGGCAACGCTGCAATTTGGAGCCTCACGGAAAGCATGTCGGCTCCGGCAGCGTTGCTCGCTATGCATTTGTAGACGCCCTTGTCCAGGTAATTGGTGTGCTTGACTTGAAGCGATCCATTGGCGAAGAGCATGATCTTCTGTTCGGTGTTACTAACGGCGCGCACCACCGAACGGTTTGGAAGCACCCAGCTAATGTTTGGGATCGGGAGACCTTGTGCTTGGCATTCCAAGAGTGCACTGTTTCCTAGGAACACCGTCACATCTTGATGACGTGGAAGGGTCATCTTGGGCCCGTGGGCCGACACCACCAGGGTCACCATCATCTTATCAATGCCGTGTAGATTGCGAGCGCTGCACAGGTACTGCCCGCGGTCCTGAAGCTGAACGTTGTGGATGACAAATGTGCCGTTGGACTGGACTTCAAACCGCTGGATTCTGGTGTTGGTTGACATGACAGCTCCTGTGGAAAATAAAATGTGAGGAAGGATTAATTAATTTAAATCAGTTAAGAGCTGCTACGAATATAGAAAAGAGAGAGAGAAAGGGAGATTGGAAGTGTCAAAAGTTGACAACAAGTGTCAAATTAATAAAATAATATTTATATATACTATGAATTTACAGGCAGGAAGGTTGCACAAAACAATACTTTTAGTTTATCTGCCTAGTCTCTATAACAAATTCTAATTAATATATATTTTTAAATTAAGAACATACAGTATCTTTAAAATTAAATAATATAATTTTTATATATATGCAAACACACAAACACACACACACACACACACGTATACATTATATATATATATATATATTATGGGTGTGTATTTATATAATATATACTGTATAATATAGCTGTCAGGCTTTGGCTGCGTGAGGCATGTTCAGGAAGAAGAAAACGGATCAGGCTTAAACTCAATTTTGTTACGAACAAGACACGTACCAAACTAAGCAAGCAGTGAAGACAAGACCCGACAAGGGAGAACTGAAACTAGGGAGACTATATACACAGACAATTGAGGAGACTAAGTGACAACAGCTGCACACAGTGAGTGATGACGTCTGTGATTTAGACAGGTAACAGGTGAAACCAATTAACAATAAAACACATGGTGCACAAACACAGAAGGCAAAACAAAGTCCAATCCTTTTATTTTCATACTCTCTATATAGTCTCTAATATATATAAAGAAAGAGAGAGATTGAAAAATAAGAAAACAAAAGTGTGGAAACCTATAAGAAAAAAAAAACAAATTTCACTTTTGGGAAACTGTTCTAAAACTTTAAACTTAAAGTATCAAGATCATTTTTGCTTTATGCATTAAAATTATACTGTATTTTCTGAATATGTTGAAACTGTAAGTACTTGTCATGTCATCATGTCATATGTGAGTTACCTGTGGAGACTTTGGTCCAGGTCAGGAGGGGCTTCGGCTCCCCCACAGAATCACATGGTAACTGCACATCTGTCCCAGCATTCACAGTGACTGTGTGCAGTTTGCCAGCAGTGATTCTGGGTCTCATTTGCAGGACGGGAAGAGTTTGTGATCCTTGAGATGAAAGAACTGCACTCGACTGTCTGTTTATTGATTGAGGAATCTGAATTTGGTTGTTTGGCTGTGTGGTGCTTGATGTAGTTGTGGGACTTGAGTCGGCTGATCTAGCAGTTGCTGTCAATATTTTAGGGGCTGTAGTTGATTTGATGTTGTTGACAGAGTTTAAATCCACAGATGAGGTGGTTGTGGACAGTGTTCTGATAATACTGGGTCTCATATTGACAGATGGGTTTCTATTATGATAGTACGGATACCTGTGATTAGTGCTGGGAATTCTTTCCCTGTGCCTGGAATCTATGTAGTTCGTTCCAGGATTTCTTGAGTAAAATGGGATTCTGTTGTCCGGTAAGAGATAACTGGGTGTTAACTTTAGAACAGGTGTAGTAGTAGTAGTAGTAGAATATAATACGGGTGTTGTCGACAGTGTAGTAGATGGTGATATTATTCTAATAAGTTGGGTTGTAATGGGAATCATGACTGTAGTTGTTGGAAATGTAATTGTGGACAAAGTATTCAGTGATGTTGTAGGTTCATCGAGTTCATTGACTAACCTTTCCCTTTGGTCTTCATTAGAAATCAAGTTTGGTTGTAAGAAGTTTATGACATTGGTTTTACTGCGAGTAATATGAGTTGGCATTTGTGAACTTGTAGCTAAAGACTCTATTTGTGTCCCAACAGATTCTGTAGGAGTCTCAGCTGTTGAGGAAAAAGATACCTTGTTGTTAACTGATTCTTCTTCTTTAAAGTTTGGATTTGGTTGTGAAAGCGAGTAGTCTTGGGGTTGTGGCATGGAGGTGACAATAGACTCTTCTATGGAAGTAACATTTTCTTTTGTACTAGTTGCTTCCAATGTATCGTTCTCTCTTAGATCATCTCTAAAGTGTGATTCAGGTATATTCAAGAAATCCAGCCCGTCTGCGTCCAATGTAAAGCTGATCTCTGTTGGATCAATCTCTTTGTTGGCTTTTGGTAACGCTGTTGAAAGCGTGCTTGTGAACTCCTGCCAAGCAGTTGTCATTGGGGCAGTTTCAGTGCCATAGCGAGATGTTGGAGCTACACTCATGGGAACCATGTACTCATCCATCTCCTCGGCGGATGCAATGCTTTCAACCTCTTCCTCCTCTACAGAAGTAATGTCTTTATTTTCTAGCCCTGAAACCCCAGACACTGTCGCTGATGTTGTTCTCATGGGGTGAGATGTAGAGCTTGTCATCTCCTGAATTTGGAGGAAATTACTTGCCTTTACTTTGTGGATTTCTGGAGCAGTTTTCTCAACCGGGAGGGAGATTGCAATTTCCTCAATGGCATTTGTTAACTCTCTCTGCACTGTAGGATAAAAGTGAGAAGTAAATGGATGGACTGACGTGCCTTCAGATAGGGTTGTGGGGTATATGTGGGTAGTACTCGGATATTCAGACATACTAGCAGTTACCAGGATAGTTGGATGGATTAATGTGCTTTCAGTTGGAGATGTGGAGTAAATGTGAGCAGTCGTTGTAGTAGCTGGATGGATCAATGTGTCTTCAGCTGGCTTTCTGGGATCTGTTTTCAGAGTTACAGTTGGTACATGAACTCCTGCAGCTGTAGATGTTACCCAAGGTCTTCTTCTAGGAAGGTTTGACAATGGCCTTCTGAATTTTATTCGTCGTCTCCCTCCAAATCTTCGCCTGGAGCTCCAGTGATCTTTTGTTCTCGATTGTGTTGAACTTGTCGGGCTAATGCTGCCGGTTGATGTGGTAGAAAATGAAGTGCTGTCAAGCTGTCCAGAATCAAACCCCCCAATCTGAGACTGCACACCTGTCTTTCCGGATAAATTAAGTTCATTTTCTGTCTCAGACTTCGGGCTGATGACAGACCCGGAGTTATTCTCTGCACTTATGGTACTCACATACCCTCCTTCAGCAACGTTCACCTCTGTCATAACATAATGAGGTCCAGATGTGGGATTTGAGATGTAAGACACTTTGTCTGAGCTAGTGTGTAATTCCGGAGGTGCCGTTTTGTAGATGTTATAATTTCGTCCCTCAATATGAGGTGTAATTGCATGCGTGTGGTAAGCATCCGTTTGGTATGGAGTGCTGAAAGTGTTTGATTCCTCCTGTAGACCGGAGTCACCAGAAGAACTCTCGGTGTTGTCAATCGATCCTGGATGATCTTCATTCCCCATCTGTAGACTTTTCTCAGGAGTGCCATGTTGGACAATGTGATTTGATGAGTTTTTTGGAGAGGTTTTCTCACGGATTTTGGACAAAAGTTTGGCCCATTTTAGGGGGTCTATTTTGTTCTTACCATTAACAGTTCTTTGATTTGTGACGGCAGTTCTTTTTGGTTCTCCATGCATGCCCTTTCTAAAGGGCTGTCTACGGCGAAAGTTGCCTTGTATTCTTGCATTCGGACCCCTCCTTCGATTAATAAAGCTTCTGTTTGGTTCTTTTCTCTCTTGAGTTTCAGAACCATCTCCAGAAGCATCTTCCACATCTTCCAAAAAGGCCTTTACCTTAGTGGACACTCCCGCAGCTGACTGAGGTCTAACGGGATACTGTCGCAGTGGCTGAATTACTCTCCGTCTCATGACCGTTAGTTTAGTAGCCAGTACATCCACACCATGCTGGTTCATGGCGACACATTTGTAATATCCATTGTTGTTAAGCTGACTATGAGGAAGGAACAAAGTCCCATTGGAAAAGATTAAAGCCTTGGATGTATTTGCATTGGCATTCAGTACACTGCCATCTGGAAATATCCAATTCACCACCGCATCTGGTGTTGCCGTAGTAAGACAGGGCAAAGAAGCAGACTCGCCAACAAACTTACTTAAAGCATTTCCAACCTCCTGACCTGGAAGCGGGCTTGAAGACTCCATAACTGATAAGCGGAAAGGCAGAACATCGATATCTCCTGCAATCTCAGCAATGCAGTAATAAACGCCAGAGTCTCTGTGCTCGATGGATTTAACGTGAAGCTTGCCGCTTCTAGAGACGCTCACTCTGTTGTCGGTCGAGCTAAAACCAGCTTTAATCTTCGACCCATCGGGCATCATCCATTGAACGGCTGCATTTCCAGAGCTTTGCACACGGCAGTCCATTTCAATCATACCACCGACAACAGAACTGAAGCTCGTCTGGGTTTTATTATCATCTTCAATCATGACCCAAGATCTGACGAGCTCCTTGTCTGTGGTGGTTGTCAAATGAGTATTAAGAATGAGTCTCACACTTTTGGAGGAGGAATAAGGTCTGTTTAACTTGATGTTCATGAAAGACTGCATGAGCCAAGGTGGATGGGTTAAAACATTAGCTCGGACACCAGTGTAAAAGTAGGAGTCCTTTTCAATGTCCTGTCTGTATCTGTAGCTCAGCTCCGGCTCTCTGCTCAGCATGATCTCTCTTCGCAGATGCATGGGAACTTCACTGTAGTAAGCAAGAAGCCTCCAAAAGCTTTCATAGCTGTCTCTGTCCACAGGACACTCCACGTCAAAGAATAAAGTCACGTTAGCAGCGATCTGCAGAGATTTAGTGTAATTCCAGCTGATTTTAGTGGCCTCTCTTGGTTCAAGTATTTGGCAGATCAAGTCCACTTTAGTCCCATGCTCGTCAGATAAACCAAAGGAGACATTTCCGAAAGGTGGTTTGATCCTGTCGATGGGCAGAAGTTCACTGGTGTTGTCCTCAAGTGAGATGTTTTTTCCTGGAGAGCTGATAGCTGGTCCAGAGCAGATGAACTCTTTAAGATCCGAGATGTCGTGTCCTTTAAGGTGTTTAGGAAACGAGCACAGTGGACAGAGCTGACCGCTGACAAATGTTCTGTCCTTCTTGCATTTCATCACCCCTTGGAAAAGGAAACAAATCCAGACTTTAGAAGATGGAGTTTGTACTTTACTCAGTGTCCCAACAAGTCATAGACCTAAACAGCAGATACATGTTTTATGCTTATAAAGCTTTTTATGCTTTCTCACTTGCTGCTTTGTAACTATTTAAATTGTGAAAAATGCAATAAAATGTATTCTAACCCTCAGTACTAAACTTCTGCAATTAATTCAGCTCAGATTTTTTAGTTTAAAATCCTCCTTGGACTTGCACTCAGGGCCTAAAATTAACACTCGGTAAGTGCCAAATGGAATAAATATTGGTGAGTATATGAAACGGTGTCACTCGCCAGTTGGCCGGTAACATTATTATGAATTATAACAATGCATGAATGCATACAAACGGGAATGATGCTTGGGATAGTTGATGAGCCAGCGCTGCATCATCACGAAAGTTTAAGCCTTGATAATTTAAATATTCAAGTTCAAGAAGACACGAAAGGGAGCTCATTGCGTTACCCGTGCACTGTGTGAAACGTTTTATGTGCGCAAACATCTTAAGCTCTTGCCAAGAAATCCGCGTCTCAGACTAAACTGAGATGTCTTTCATGTCTCCTTGCACTTGAACGGACAAATTCACAGAAAATTATGTAAAAAAATAGCGAGTATCCAAGTAAACATAGTTAATTACGTCTTCAGTGAACGTAAACAGTTGAGAAAGTAAACGCATGTATCAGTGTATTGGATTGGTGCATTCGCTCTTAAAGTGACAGCAGCCTAATATTCCTGCTGCTATCTATGTTTTTAATGTTAAACAACAAAGGACAAAGAAAAACTCAAAAACTGCTCGTGTGAGTGATTACAGTGAAGACTATGCAGTGTTATTTTACATTTGCTTGCTTTATTAAATTCCTGTACCTGGAAACTGCAGTCAAATCTACCTGAAAAAGCTGAAAAGCACTTGTATCTTTGTTGTGTTGTATTTATTTGTTCTTTTGCTGGTTATATGATTATTTTTTTCTTATTTTATTACTGTTTACTTGTCTTTAATAATGTTTTAAATGTATATTAGTTAGGCTAGTAGTTTTAAAATTGGAATAGAGAACTGTGAAATTTCGGTTCGCGTACCAACCCCGAAGTGATCAAATAAAATAAAATAAAATTCTGTATCAAAATTTATAGGCAAGACAAGTAGTTTGTTTAGGCATGGTTTGTAGGGAATTAAAAACCTGAGCACATATATTCAAACGCACAAAACTATAGAATCAATTCTTAAAGCGCATGTGAACGCCATCAGCGTTTATCACAGGTTGAGTTTAAAGTCTGTTTAGAGAGAACGGCGTCGTCTTAGCGGCCCCTAATTTAATAACAAATGATCATTTCAACGGAAATGAATCAATCAAAACTAACTTTAGCTGGAAAATAACATTATTCAAGAACCGATATAAAACCAAACCAGTCTGTTATCTTAAATTATAATAAGTTTATCTATGTAAAGCTGCTTTGAGACAATCTACATTGTTAAAAGCGCTATATAAATGAGGATGACTTGACTTGAATGTTCTCTGGTATCTACAGTAAAATTTTGGTGTCATTACTGCTCATTCATGGCTGGTAAAAAAAAATATTTATGGCTGGTACATTTTTTAGGCCCTGCTTAAATTCATAGAGTGTTTAGCATTTAAAATGCAACAGACAGTGATGAGGTCTTGGAATTTTAAAAATGATAAATTCTGATCATACGGAGTTATTTCTTTACACATACAGGGTGAAACTCAAAAAATTTGAATATAGTGCAAAAGTTCATTTATTTCAGTAATTCAACTTAAAAGGTGAAACTGATATATTATATAGACTCATTACATGCAAAGTGAGATATTTCAAGCCTTTATTTGTTATAATTTTGATGATTATGGCTTACAGCTTATGAAAACCCCAAATTCAAAATTAGAATATTGTGAAAAGGTTTTCACATCTGTAAGCCATAATCATCACAATTATAACAAATAACGGCTTGAAATATCTCACTTTGCATGTAATGAGTCTATATAATATATTAGTTTCACCTTTAAGTTGAATTACTGAAATAAATGAACTTTTGCACCATATTCTAAGTTTTCGAGTTTCACCTGTAAATAAAGAACTGACCTCAAACACTAAGATTCTCTTCAGGAAATTCAAATGTATTTGATAACAGAGTGAACATCTGAAGCGCTCGGATACAGATGATTTACCTGAATTTTGTGCGCTCCAATCCTGTAACCAGCTCATCCGGCAGTCACAGCTCCACGGGTTTCCGCATAAGAAGAGGTTCTCCAGCTGAGGCATGTTCTCCAGCATGTTTCGGGGGAGTGAGCGCAGGAGGTTGTCCGAGAGATACAGATGCTTCAGGCTGGACACGGGGAAACGCTGTAGCAGTGAGAAGGTGCTGAAAGTAGCATGATGGAGCTTTTGCAGAAGGTTGGCCTCTAGGTGGAGCAAACGAAGCGACGTCATCCCACTGAACGCATCCGGGTGGATGAACTCTATGCGGTTGTGGTCCAGATGAAGCCTAATAAGGCCCGTCAAACCAGAGAAGGTGTGCCCGGTAATGACTCTCAGTTTGTTGTAGCTCATTTTTAAGACCTGCAGGAAATACACATTCACTCTTTGGCAGTGAACTCTGAGTTATTATGACAAAATAACAAGCCAGTATGTCCTATGAGCAACCGAAGTGCACACTTTTACATTCACCAGTCAAACTAGAGTAAATTTACTAGCCAGAACTAATTAATTAGAACTAAATTGAGTGCTAGTGTGCTTCATCAAATGGCTTGTTTTACCTGCAACGAAACAAGATCCTGAAAAGCACCATCTGATATTTTCTGCACATTGTTGCCGTGCATCATCAGTAGCTCCAGTTTCCGAAGGCCACCAAAAGAGACGTCTGTGATGTGATTTATAGCGTTAAACCTGTTAAATAGTAAAAGCATTGTTATCAATCATATTTTCAAAATTAAGTTGTATTTAATCATCAGCATTGGAGCTTGTTTCTGCCACAGACTGAAAGGGAATTGCAACTTTTCTTCTCACAATTCTGACTTTTTTCCTCACAATTACAAGTTATAACTCACCATTGTTATAACTCATACACCACAATTACACAACTGTGAGAATAAAAACCTTTATTTTATTTAATTCTGTGGCAGAAACAAGCTTCCAAACATGAGTTATTTCTTTACACTGAAGTTATATTATAACCAAAAATGCTCTTTTTATGCACACGTATATATCATGGATGGTCTTTGTCACATGGAGAAGTTGTTTCAAGGTCTATATTTTAGTAATTCAGTTTTGAGTCAAAAGTCACATGATGTAAATGATTGTTGTCTCTCTAGCAATGATTTTATGTTGATTTCAAACTTTTGTTGATTTCAAAATATGTAATTTTTAAAAAAAAATTATATCCCCAAACTTTGTTTTTTTTTTCTGCCAAGCAATAAAAACAAAAAAAGGTAATTCCAACTTTTTATCTCGCAATTCTTTTTTCAAAGAGAAAAAATACTTTATATAGCGTTTATATCTCAGAATTATGACTGTTTTTCTCAGAATTTTGAAATATCAACTTGCAATTGTGAGTTATAAAGTCCGAACTGTGGGATTTAAACTATTTTAGCTATATTATAATAAACTATAAAGACTATATTAGGCTGGTTCCATTTTGACAACTTACTCTATATAATGTATCAAATAGTTAACTTATAATAACTGTATACTTTTTCCTGGTTAATAATAGTCAGATACATGATAGTAACATAAACCTGCCATGCATTATACTAAAGAACATGATTAGAAGTGACTTACCCGAAATTAATGCGCAGAACTTGTTTGGAGATGCCCGCGGGCACGGTGGCGAGCGCACGAAAGGTGCAGTGAACTTCAGCGGACACCGAACACGCGCACTGACGAGGACACACACCACTGGAGCCCGGAGAACTGACCAGCAGCATCAGCATCAGCATCAGCCCGATGCACGGAGAGCCCATGCTGAACGCCAGAGTACGCGCTTATGAAGCCTTCACGTTCCTCTATCACTGAGACACACAGACACATCTTACACACAGCCCACACAGACACATCTTACACACAGAGACACATCTTACACACACCCCACAGGTGAAAATCACATCTATGGGGTCAAATATGCAGAGAAATATGGGTTTCTTATTCCTGCGGGATAAACTGAACATTTTAAGCTTATTTTTTCATGTTTGATTCCTCCATGAGATCTGGATTAGTTCCAAATTATAATCAAATTCCTTTTGCTATCCTTAAGGATATTTCCCAACTCAATTAAAATCAATTTCTTTAGGAATTAAATTAAGCAAGCATAAAGACAAATAGCAGCCGAACAGTCAATGTTTAATGATGAATGCATGAAGACATTTCTCAATATATCTAAATAACAATATATATTGTTATATATATTCGGATTATGAAACTAATCCAAATATCGAATATACTTGTTATATATATATATATATATACACATACAGTAACAAGTTCAGAATAAGCAAAGCAAGAGTAGCATTTTAGTTCTAAATATATATTTTTTCTATATGCAGCACAAGAACAAAACCAAAAGAATAACATACAAGAAGTTTAAGATATGTAAAGTTATGAAGTTTTCAGATTCTTAAACAAAATGAAACTCACCATAAAGTTCACTTTTCGAGCCTTCATTTCCTTAAAGTAGATCAGCTTCTCCTAAAATGCACCATTATATCACAGCATCCTTTTTTAAATGTTCACCAGGTTTTCATACTTGATAAATGCAACAGCCAATAGAATAAAAAAAAAGAGCCGAATATAAAAGCAGAGAAATATGGGTTTCTTATTCAAAGGCTTCTGTAATAAATGACCTCCATGAGGATCCAGTTAAAGGTGCTTCAGCGTCTGAGAGGAGCTGTGAGTCGAGCTGGAAGAGAGAGGTTGTGAAACCC
Organism: Rhinichthys osculus; assembly: GCA_029959095.1. Classification (NCBI taxonomy): domain Eukaryota; kingdom Metazoa; phylum Chordata; class Actinopteri; order Cypriniformes; family Leuciscidae; genus Rhinichthys; species Rhinichthys osculus. Next base: position 1,639,234 of record JARWKJ010000008.1, on the reverse strand, counting down.
AAGCTCGAGTAAGGAGGGGCTAAAGGAGAAAAACCCCTCCGATTATTTGCCCTCCTTTGAAAACGTCCGGTCGCAGCTGCTCAGTGTAATCCACTGGGTCACAACAACACAGTTCTGCGTCTGCAACACTATTAATAACAATAAAGCTTCTTCATTAGCATTGATGATTCCATGAAGAACCACTAAAGGTTCTTTATAGTGGGAAAAAGATTGTTAAAGTGTTCTTCACACTAACGTTGTGTCCAAAATCGAATACTTTCCTACTATGTAGTACGCCAAAGGGAGAGGATTTGTGAACGACAGTGAAGCCTTAGATCACATGACAGTGACAACATGGCTGATGTAGTACTTTTTATCTCACAATTGTGTTATAAAGTCAGAATTGCAAGAAAAACTTGCAATTCTGACTTTTTAACTTGCAATTCTGACATTATATAAAGCAATTCTGACTTTATAACAATTGTATGTTTATCTCGCAATTCTGCCTTTATATCACGCAATTCTGACTTTATATCTCGCAATTCTGCCTTTATATCTCGCAATTCTGACTTTATATCACGCAATTCTGACTTTATATCTCGCAATTCTGACTTTATATCTCGCAATTCTGACTTTATATCTCGCAATTCTGACTTTATATCTCGCAATTCTGCCTTTATATCACACAATTCTGACTTTATATCTCGCAATTCTGACTTTATATCTCGCAATTCTGACTTTATATCTCGCAATTCTGACTTTATATCACACAATTCTGACTTTATATCTCGCAATTCTGACTTTATATCTCGCAATTCTGACTTTATATCTCGCAATTCTGCCTTTATATCACACAATTCTGACTTTATATCTCGCAATTCTGACTTTATATCTCGCAATTCTGACTTTATATCACGCAATTCTGACTTTATATCACACAATTCTGACTTTATATCTCGCAATTCTGCCTTTATATCTCGCAATTCTGACTTTATATCTCGCAATTCTGACTTTATATCTCGCAATTCTGACTTTATATCTCGCAATTCTGACTTTATATCACGCAATTCTGACTTTATATCTCGCAATTCTGACTTTATATCTCGCAATTCTGACTTTATATCTCGCAATTCTGACTTTATATCTCGCAATTCTGACTTTATAACACGCAATTCTGACTTTATATCTCGCAATTCTGCCTTTATATCTCGCAATTCTGACTTTATAACACGCAATTCTGACTTTATAACACAATTGTATGTTTATATCTCGCAATTCTGACTTTATAACAAGCTGTTGTGACTTTATATCTTGCAATTGCATGTTTATATCACGCAATTTTGGCTTTATAACACACAATTGTATGTTTATAACTCGCAATTCTGACTTTATAACACACAATTGTGTTTATAACTCACAATTCTGACTTTATAACACGCAATTGTGTTTATAACTCACAATTCTGACTTTATAACACACAATTGTGTTTATAACTCACAATTCTGACTTTATAACACACAATTGCATGTTTATATCTCGCAATTCTGCCATTCTGAGAAAAAAGTCAGAATTGCGAGATGTAAACTCGCAATTGTGATGAAAAAAGTTAGAATTATGTGATATAAAGTTGCAATTGCGAATAATAATAAAGTCAGAACTGTGTGATATAAAGTCGCAATTACCTTTTTTAGGTTTTATTCTGTGGCGGAAAAAAGCCTCCAAACATCCATGCTATATATAGCAAAAATACTTTAACAGTTGTGAGGAAAGTTTCACACTAAATGTAGTGCCTGCTCAGACAGTATATGATATCGGACGCAGCATAAGAGAAAAAATGTTCTTTTATGAATTGTTTGGGATGGGGAACCAAAGATGGCATTGCTGCGGGGAAAATGTTTGTTTAAACAATATAGATACAGATTAAATATAGATGAAATGGAAATGGAAAGAAATTGACGTTTTCAAGCATCTATATGCATAGACAATGACCAAGTATGATTGCCATGGTTTTACTCTGGCCAATAAGTCCTCAGTGTATTTTAAGACCCGTCTTCTGGCCTTCTGCAATCCGACACCATTCTTTACTATAAATAATGATGGCAAAGAATGAACTATTTGTCACTATTTGTTTCAAACACCCAAAGCATTTGCATCTTTTTAAAACGCGGGGTGTAAATTAAAGTATGCACTGTCCTGATGCATGAAAAGAAGCGCCTCCTCGTGTGTGTAATAATGTGAGGGCTGAGATTGTTTAGTCAGCGGTTCAGGGAACACAGCTCACAGGACACGGTTTCGGGGTGGTCCTCGTCCAGCACTCAATTCAAGGCCCGAGTGAGTTAAAAATATCTTGGACTGCTGCTTTTATTGGCTATTTTACACAAAAACAACAACAGAACTGTGTGTCAAATCAAGCTCCATCGAACTAATACACAAGCCATTTGTTTAACTTTTATTTGCCTTCATGTTCCTGGCAGACAATGCACCATTTTATAAGGAGTTACATAAGACATTTTCTAATTTATACGTATTTTAATTAGTAATTGAGATTGAGGGAATTCACATTTTATTGCACAGAAGCATTCAGAGTTGTGTTGTAAAATGCAGATCTGTGACTGCTTTAAGAATTAATGCACCAACTTATCAATTTAAAGTTATAGTAATAATAATAAACTGTATTACATGGTAAATTAATTGCATATCCATATTATTAATGAACATTTCAAACACTAAGGTCCCATTGGTTAACATTAAAGCATTAACTAATGAGCAATGCATTTGTTACAATATTAATGGCCTTTTTGGAGGTGTTTTGACCTGCCCTGACATTACACATTACTTATAACATTTTAATTGCTAAAGTCTGATTATATTGTATCCATAACAAACTGTGCTAAATTAAAGTGACCCTATTATCCTATTTTAAAGGCTCCGCATGTTGTTTGGAGTCTCCTACAATAGATTTACATGCATCCAAAGTCAAAGAACACTTTAATTTTCTCATAATATACATTGCAGCATCAGCTCATTTTTGAACATGGATCGATCAAGGATCCAGTCTCTCTAAACCCCTCCTTTCCGAGAGTCTGTTGTGATTGGTCTGCTCTGCTCTGATTGGTCAGATGACCCAGTGTGTTGTGATTGGTCTACTCTGCTCTGATTGGTCAGATGACCCAGTGTGTTGTGATTGGTCTACTCTGCTCTGATTGGTCAGATGGCCCAGTCTGTTGTGATTGGTCAGATGGCCCAGTGTGTTGTGATTGGTCAGATGGCCCAGTGTGTTGTGATTGGTCTACTCTGCTCTGATTGGTCAGATGGCCCAGTCTGTTGTGATTGGTCTACTCTGCTCTGATTGTTCAGATGGCTCAGTCTGTTGTGATTGGTCTACTCTGCTCTGATTGGTCAGATGACCCAGTGTGTTGTGATTGGTCTACTCTGCTGTGATTGGTCAGATGGCCCAGTCTGTTGTGATTGGTCAGATGGCCCAGTGTGTTGTGATTGGTCTACTCTGCTCTGATTGGTCAGGTGGCCCAGTCTGTTGTGATTGGTCTACTCTGCTCTGATTGGTCAGATGACCCAGTGTGTTGTGATTGGTCTACTCTGCTCTGATTGGTCAGATGGCCCAGTCTGTTGTGATTGGTCAGATGGCCCAGTGTGTTGTGATTGGTCTACTCTGCTCTGATTGGTCAGATGGCCCAGTCTGTTGTGATTGGTCTACTCTGCTCTGATTGGTCAGATGGCTCAGTCTGTTGTGATTGGTCTACTCTGCTCTGATTGGTCAGATGACCCAGTGTGTTGTGATTGGTCTACTCTGATCTGATTGGTCAGATGGCCCAGTCTGTTGTGATTGGTCTACTCTGCTCTGATTGGTCAGATGGCCCAGTCTGTTGTGATTGGTCTACTCTGCTCTGATTGGTCAGATGGCTCAGTCTGTTGTGATTGGTCTACTCTGCTCTGATTGGTCAGATGGCCCAGTCTGTTGTGATTGGTCTGCTCTGCTCTGATTGGTCAGATGACCCAGTGTGTTGTGATTGGTCTACTCTGCTCTGATTGGTCAGATGACCCAGTGTGTTGTGATTGGTCTACTCTGCTCTGATTGGTCAGATGGCCCAGTCTGTTGTGATTGGTCTACTCTGCTCTGATTGGTCAGATGGCCCAGTCTGTTGTGATTGGTCTACTCTGCTCTGATTGGTCAGATGGCTCAGTCTGTTGTGATTGGTCTACTCTGCTCTGATTGGTCAGATGGCCCAGTCTGTTGTGATTGGTCTACTCTGCTCTGATTGGTCGGATGGCTCAGTCTGTTGTGATTGGTCTACTCTGCTCTGCTCTGATTGGTCAGATGTCCCAGTCTGTTTTGATTGGTCTATTCTGCTCTGATTGGCCAGATGGCCCAGTGTGTTGTGATTGGTCTGCTCTGCTCTGATTGGTCAGATGACCCAGTCTGTTGTGATTGGTCTACTCTGCTCTGATTGGTCAGATGACCCAGTCTGTTGTGATTGGTCTGCTCTGCTCTGATTGGTCAGATGGCTCAGTCTGCTGTGATTGGTCTACTCTGCTCTGATTGGTCAGATGACCCAGTCTGTTGTGATTGGTCTACTCTGCTCTGATTGGTTAGATGTCCCAGTCTGTTTTGATTGGTCTACTCTGCTCTGATTGGTCAGATGTCCCAGTCTGTTTTGATTGGTCTACTCTGCTCTGATTGGTCAGATGTCCCAGTCTGTTTTGATTGGTCTACTCTGCTCTGATTGGTCAGATGACCCAGTGTGTTGTGATTGGTCAACTCTGCTCTGATTATTTTTGAAAAAGCATAATAGGGATACTTTAATATGCAAGCAGAATGTATGTAAAATATTTTTTTTCTCCCAAGGGCAAGGAAAAAGTCGCAATTACCTTTTTTATTTATTATTCCTTGGCGAAAACAAGCTTCCACAGAAACTCTCTACAAGCTGCTGTTTGTTTTCCCTGCACCTTCCTTGACACTAGTTTTGTGTCTCGTTTCTCAATCTCCCTCAACTGTTTCTTCTTCATTCTCTTGATATTTTGCAGTATTTTGCTGTTAAACAGGTTTTAAGTTGTTCGCGTTGTGCCAAAGAAAGCCCTTTCCCAGCAGTAAAGTCATGCTAAAAACAGGTGGCCTTGAGCTCTGCATATTATATAAGTGACTATTCTAATATAATAGCTCAGGATACTCACCGGTGAATGGGATCTGTGCGTTTCTGACAGGTTGTGTCTTTATAAAGCTCTTCAACAAGCGCTATTGAGATGAATAGGAACTCCAGGTATTATAGACCTGCTGGATGAACAATCACTCAGCTTCAGCATTCAAAACATTTGCTTCTGTTTATATTAAATCGTTTTATACTTGACATGAAATGACAGAGAACTGGTCTCCTTTCATATCGTGTTATGATTGTTATTTCTGTCTCGTCTCATTGGCAGATGAGCTGAAACCTGCAGATGGCCAACATCTTCTCAGAAGAACTAGAGGAAATTCACAGAGATCTCCAACTAATAAAACTAATGAGCTGCAGACGTTATTAATATAATTACTGAAGTTGTTATTCTTTCTCAAAAGCGATACTCGATTCCTGCATATTCATTATAATGTGATATTACGATACGGATGGTTTTCTCAATCAAATATGACTTAAAACAGCCTCAAAATATAGACAAAAAAGTTCTGCTCAGAAAACAGATTGATATTTCACATTTAATAACTATATTGACAATCACTGAGCGGTCAGCTTTATAACGGCTTTGAACGAGAGAAAAAGTCACTGGTTAATATTAACCAAGCCTTTTCAAATCAGACAAATATGCCTTTGTTAAAGGGGCTAAAACTATTAAAAAATCTGTAGCATCGTAGAAAAATAATATCTGTCAGGGTGTGTTATTAAAGTCGGCATGAAACTGAGGTTGCGATCATCTTTTCATCTTTCCTATTGTGCCGAATATCCAAGTGAAATCTTTCATGAACAAGAACAAATATGGGCGGGGCTTGATTGTGTCTGTGGGGAATTGATTGGATGGTTGTGGTTTGCTATTGGCTGATCTTATATGAGTGACAGGTTGCCCCGCCCACATCATCAGAGAAGAGATGCTGCAAGAGGAACTTATTCTGATTCAAGATTACAAAAAAACATGAATTTAAACAAATAATGATGTGCACTGATAATAAATACTCCAATATTCCATAAAAACAAGAATTGTCCATTTTGATTCTGGATCATGGGACCTAATCATGAAAGATCGTTTAGACTTCAAACGTCCTCTTCAGATCCTGAGCACCTGCTAACGAGCCTGTCCAAAACAGCTGCATCTGCGAAGCATTAAAAATGTGTTCATAAGTCCAGATGAGCGTCTGTTCTCCAACAGTGAAAGATTTCACAATCAGCAACATAATTAAGCGAACCGTATTCAAGCTGTTCGATCAACCACAGAAGCACGACCGCGGGTCACTGATTGTTTAAAGGTCAGTACCTGTAAATCTTTAAGAATATTCAGTTTAAAAGTGAAATTATTTAATATGGATTGTGAAATCATTACAAGGTCAGTTGTCCTTATGAAAGGAGTACAGTTGTAAAGATACAGATTTGTAGTCACATTTATTTACATAGAGCTTTACACAATGTCTTAAAATATCTTGAATGTAACTCGACACCCTTGCCTCATTTAGTATTCGCGGGTCTATGAATATGAAAATGAGCCCCGCCTCCACTCACTCACTCAGCTCAGAGATCCACTGGTTGACGATCACACGTTGATCTGATTGGTTACAAGGTCGTTTGTGACGTCAGAAACACCAGCGATTTCAAACCGTGTTTTTGAGACTGTCTTTGGTTCACTGCAGTTTTAAGGAGGAAATACTCAGCAATGCTGTCGACTTATGAACTTACACATGGTGTGTCTTAAAGCATATTAAAAACACCACATAGAAATATAAACAACATTAAAAACTGGATTTTGACCACAAGAGGACTTTAAGATCTTCATGCCTTATAGTCGCATTTAACAGGTTAGAGCTGGCCGATAATATAGTTTACATTCTGTGACGATACAGGCAATCAAGAAGTTGAGAACTGTCGATTAAACCTGATCAATTGCTTATTAAAGGGATAGCTCACTTTGAAATTAATTTTTGGTATGTTTAGCTTACCTCAAGGGCATCCAAGATGTAGGTGTCTTTGTTTCCGCAGTAGTTTCAATTTTGATATTATTAGGTCAAACCGTTCTTGTCTGTCAGTCATATAATGCAGGTCTATGGTCACCACCTCAAAGAGCATGCACAGAGAAGTCCAAATTAAACATGATTTAATGACTCGTAAATGTAAGTACACATTGATGGCCTAAGACACGAAACGAGCGGTTTGTGTGAGAGAACGAACAGTATTTATATCGTTTTTACCTCTTGTAACCACAGCCACGTCCAAGTGATCTGAGGGCGCCGGCGCTTCGGTCTGCGCAAGCTCCGGAAAGCGCTGGAAGTGATCTCTCGCGCGGTTGCGAAAAAAATTCAACGTTGTCTGTTGATATATCGAAATCGTTTTCCATTGCCATTTCCTGTACATCTCAATATGTTTAGATCTTCACAGTGAAAGGTAACACTTCCGAAATCTCTGTGTAAACAAGGAGTGACGTACACGGGCGAGAGATCACTTCCGGCGCTTGCGCAGTCCGAAGCGCCGGCGCCCTCAGATCACTTGGACGTGGCTGTGTTTACAAGAGGTAAAAACGATATAAATACTGTTCGTTTTCTCACACAATCCGCTCGTTTGGTGTCTTAGGCTATCAATGTGTACTTACATTTACGAGTCATTAATCATGTTTAATTTGGACTTCTCTGTGCATGCTCTTTGAGGTGGTGACCATAGACCTGCATTACCATAAAACTTCAAATAATAGCCGAGTCCCAAATAGACGCCTGTCTCTTTTACACGCCTGGTGTGGCTGCAGGTTTGGGTAAATAAAGGCCAGTCTCAAATAGAGGCCGGGTCTGTTTTTTAGTTTCGGCTTGAATTTAATCTACCAAAACCATCAGATCGTCCGCTTTTTGGCGGCCGCCGACGCAAATGTTTGTCCCGCCAAAGCCTTTTTTTGATCGGTGAGTGATGTACAATAGAATGACTGGTGCGCATGACAGGGCACGTTACGAGCAGAGAGAACGCTCCGGCCGCGCGCGCACTCTCACGTCTTCAAACAACACGAGCGCTGTCTTGGTCTCTCTCCCTCGCGCATATTAATCAAAATCAGTTGACGCGATAGTAAAAGGTCGGAAGTTTCACGTGGAGCATTTGGGGATTTTTAGAGATTAGAGACTCTAGGCCTACACTCAATGAACAACATCTCAACACTAAATTATAAAGGCCTGTCTCATATAGACGCCTGTCTCAAATACAAGCCGGTGCAGTTCGAAGATTTGGGAAAATAAAAGCCCGGGCTACTATTTGAAGTTTTACGGTATATGACTGACAGACAAGAACGGTTTGACCTAAAAATATCAAAATTGAAACTACTGCGGAAACAAAGACACCTACATCTTGGATGCCCTTGAGGTAAGCTAAAACACACCAAAAATTAATTTCAAAGTGAACTATCCCTTTAAGACTGTGCCATATTTGTATTTTATCTGACCTTACCTCAAACTCCAGTCCATACCCTAAACTCCAGCCTAAAGACAGGGTTTATGGGAACATGCTGGACACATAAACCATACGATCTGCAAAAGATAAAAGCACCAAGAGTCAACAGCATCTGAAACTCATTGACCAACATACTAGACACATGGCTTACAGACTTTAAACTTACTGAATTTTCCCGAATTATCCAGTTCTAGGCAGAGCGTTTGAGATTTCTTCAATGATATACAACTTTGAAAAATTATTATTTAAATCTATAAGTCTTCCATGATGTGTGTGATGAACAGACTCACATTTAAGACCACAGTCTACTTTTTTGAATGGAAAAAAGATATTCAAACATGCTAAACATCATGGACTAGTTGTCCAAATCTAGCCTGCCAAATCTTGAAAATGGGTTGTTAAAAACGAGTCTATCATATACAGTATACATTTATATTTTGCACAATATTCAGAAATATTATTGGCTTGCCAGCACTGACACTATCAGATGAGAACAAAAATATCATACTTGATTAATTTGACAACATTAACATTGTTATTAACATTGTTTTATTACAGTGAAGCTGCGTCGAAACGATCTGTAATGTATAAAGCGCTATATAAATGTGTGAAAAAATTGGAATAATTCATATTTTTTTCATGCTTTTGAAAGAAGTCTCTTATGCTCGCCAAGGCTGCATTTATTTGATCAAAAATACAGTAAAAATTGTGAAATATTATTATAATGTAAATCAGCTGTTTTCTATGTGAATATACAGTAAAGTGTAATTTATTCCTGTGATCAAAGCTGAATTTTCAGCATCATTACTCCAGTCTTCAGTGTCACATGATCCTTCAGAAATCACTCTAATATGCAGACTTCACAATATTATAATATCACTTTTTGATCAAATAAATGCAGCCTTGGAGAGCATAAAAGACTTCTCTCAAAACATTGAAAATATTATTCCTAACTTCTAACCATTAGTGTTAAAACTGTTTGTTTCTAATTAAACTGACTGTTTAAAAGAAAGTGAAAATGACAGAGGATGATTGTATTGTTTCATTGTGCTGTTTTCTGTCTCTTCAAATAAAAACACTTAAAGTGACCCAACGCTATTCTACATGTTGCTCTTTTTTACCAAAACACAGAAAGTTTTTTATTCAGCCAAAAACCATCTACAAATAAGCCTACATTATGATATGCAATCTTATTTAGAGCACTGGAAATCCAAATTGGGTAAATAGTTTGTTTCTGAATCAAGATGATCCAGAAACACAAAGGTAACTGCAAAATATTGTATTTCAATTTCCAAATCCAGATCATTCTGATCCAGATTAAACTGAACAACTGGGCCCAGAACATCATTGATTTGGAATGAGGGTAAGTCAATACTGACTGAACTGTCATTCCTTCAAGCGTTTAACTGAGGGTTTTCGAGGTCAGATGATCTTTGCAGTGGGTGTGTGTTTGGGTGTAATTGAGTTTTACAGCTCTGGGAGATTCTGCAGTCTGAGGATGGGCGTGAAACACAGCTGACCTTGCAGTTTCACAGAGACTCGTGCAGATGGTCATGAACATCATCTCGTGTCGTCAGCCACTGGTTGTTGGATGGCCTAGTTTTGAGAGCCGCCGCTCCCTTCGATGCAACAGGGACTCCATGATGAAGTTCAGCAGGTTCAGTCAGTAATCAAACTGTAAAAGAGAAAGACTCAATAGGAATCAAACAGTCCTTGCTTATTTAGAAAAATACAAACCAACAATATGCAAGTGCTGTGACTAGTCCCAGTTAGTCTAGCACAGTACATTTAGCAATGTGTTTTTTTATATAGATATTTTGAATAGCAAGTGTTAGTATTAATTCAATTCAATTTCAATTCACATTTATTTGTATAACGTCTTTCACAATACACATCGTTTCAAAGCAATTTACAGTCCACATTACAATTTACAGTGATCTGTTATCAGAGGAAACTGTCTAAGTTATGTATTTCAGAAATGTACATATACAAAATCACAGTTAGCTAAAAATGTATTAATTTAAATGATGTAATAATTAAAGGCAGAAACAATGAGCTAATTGAAGTAATGAATACTTGTTTGTTAATAAATGATTATGACATTTAGAAAAATGTAGCATTGGTGCATGGGTTAATGGGTCTAATGTGTTGACGAAAAAGATGAGTCTTCAGCCGTTTCTTGAAAACAGTTCCTGGCTGTCCTGGATGAAGATATGGCTGAAGAACCAGCTAAACGAGAAGTTGTGATGAAGTGTTGGGTTGGCTAAGACCACGAGAGCTCTGTTTTCGCAAGGTTGAGTTGAAGGTGGAAAAGGTAAAGCCATGTTTCTGAATGACAGATCCTACTGATGACATGTAGATGGAGAATAGAAGTGGTCCCAGCACTGAGCCCTGAGGCACCCCAGTAGCTAGATGATAACAGTGATGGGATAAACCATGTTTCTGAATGACAGATCCTACTGATGACATGTAGATGGAGAATAGAAGTGGTCCCAGCACTGAGCCCTGAGGCACTCCAGTAGCAAGATGATAACAGTGATAGGTAAAGCCATGTTTCTGAAAGACGGATCCTACTGATGACATGTAGATTGAGAATAGAAGTGGTCCCAGCACTGAGCCCTGAGGCACTCCAGTAGCTAGATGATAACAGTGATGGGTAAAAGCCATGTTTCTGAATGACAGATCCTACTGATGACATGTAGATGGAGAATAGAAGTGGTCCCAGCACTGAGCCCTGAGGCACTCCAGTAGCTAGATGATAACAGTGATGGGTAAAAGCCATGTTTCTGAATGACAGATCCTACTGATGACATGTAGATGGAGAAGAAAAGCGGTCCCAGCACTGAGCCCTGAGGCACCCCAGTAGCTAGATGATAACAGTGATGGGATAAACCATGTTTCTGAATGACAGATCCTACTGATGACATGTAGATGGAGAATAGAAGTGGTCCCAGCACTGAGCCCTGAGGCACTCCAGTAGCTAGATGATAACAGTGATAGGTAAAGCCATGTTTCTGAATGATAGATCCTACTGATGACATGTAGATGGAGAAGAAAAGCGGTCCCAGCACTGAGTCCTGAGGCACTCCAGTAGCAAGATAATAACAGTGATAGGTAAAGCCACGTTTCTGAATGACGGATCCTACTGATGACATGTAGATGGAGAATAGAAGTGGTCTCAGCACTGAGCCCTGAGGCACTCCAGTAGCTAGATGTTGGATCTTACACAACTCACCTCTCCACAACACCCTGAAGGACCTTCTGAGAGGTAAGTCTGTCGCGCAGGTGTCGCTCATTAGTAATCACGCCACCGGCCTCGCACCGCTCTCTCACGGCCCTCTGCCTCGTCCTGCTCACCACAGTAAGACTTGAACCATTGGAGTGCGGATCCTGAGATGCCCTTCGTCCAGAGGATTGACAGGAGGATCTGGTGGTTAACTGTGTCAGAAGCAGCAGACAGATCTAGCAAGATGAGAACTGAGGATGTGGAATATACTAACCTTCAGAAGCAAAACACACTGGAGGCAGAGGAAAGGTGGAAAATGGTGCAAAAAACTTTAACATTATAAGGGAAAAACCCTTTAAATATCTGTCAATATATATGGATTCTCTCATAAAGGCCATCAATGGTGTGGCCCCGGCCTACCTAGCAGAACTATTAACGGTCTATCAACCTGTCAGAACCCTGCGCTCCACTGAACACACCTCTTTGGTGACTCCCAAGTTTAAATATAAGAAGTTTGGTGGACGGTCTTTTGCCGTCCAAGGCCCAAGGCTGTGGAACGCACTTCAACCTCAACTACGAAGTATTACTTCGCTGAGTACTTTTAAAACGCAGTTGAAAACACACTTATTTAGACAAATTTTTAACATGTAGTTTCCGTCCCGATTCAATTGCTTATTATGTTAACTTACGTTTTTATTTATTGTTGTCCATTGATGTTTTTACTGGAAAGCGCCTTGTGCACCTTTTGGCTGTTGTAAGGCGCTCTACAAATAAAATTTGATTGATTGATTGATAATGCAGCAAAGGTATGAAATCAGGAATCAAAGGTGATATGAGAGCATGCATACTGATGCAATCATAAAATTAGAAAAACTGCTTAATGCCATATTTTGGGTCTTGACTAACAGTCCTATGGAGGAAAATGGCCCGAATGGTGTAAAAATTACATACTGTACTTGCAAAATACGTACTGCAAAATCTGCACAACAAAAAAATGCTGTCCAAATGCGAATGTCTGCGATTGCTGCTATATTTGTCACGGAATGGTCAAAAGGGAAGCAAGGATTCATGTGCAGGAACTCAGGATCTTTATTAAACAAAACAAAACAAAACAAAACTACACACTAAAACTCCCCGTGGGGGAAAACAAGACAGGCATGTACCAAACAAGAAAAACGAGGGAACATAGACAACGAACCAGCCTAAACATAAACACAGGACAAACTGGGAATGTCAGAGCTCTGTCACCAACTAGAATATAACCCAGACAGAAGTGACAGAACCCTAACATTATTATCACTTGTATATTTTCTTGTTTTCCAGTACAAATATTAATAATTAATATTCCATTGATCCACGACCATCGCCTCATGTTGAAGTATGATAATGCACGGCCCCATGTTGGAGGATCTGTACACAATTCCTGGGCATGTTCGGGATGCTCTGGATCGGCGTATACGACAGTCGGTTCCAGGTCCTGCCAGTATCCAGCAACTTCACACAGCCATTGAAGAGGAGTGGACCAACATCCCACAGGCCACAATCAACAACCTTTCTGTCACAGATTTAGACAGATTTGTGAACAATATTTAAGAGAAATAGGCCTTTTGTGTACAAAGAAAAAGTCTTAGATCTTTGAGTTCAGCTCATGAAAAATGGGGGCAAAAACAAAAGTGTTGCGTTTATAATTTTGTTCAGTGTATATGGATTCTCTCATAATGCAGCAAAGGCATGAAATCGGGAATTAAGAGCATGCATACAGATGCAATCATAAAATTTGAAAAACTGCTTAATGCCATATTTTGGGTCTTGAATAACAGTCCTATGGAGGAAAATGTGTAAAAGTTTAAAAGTGTAAAAGTATGTTGTAAAAGTTATGTACTGTACTTCTGCAAAATTTATTATATTTAATTTTGTATATTGTCTACAAATATCTAAACATAAGAAAATCACTTTTTTGCAGTGTAAAGGCCACATCTTAAAAAAAATATTATAGAATATACAAATATATATAATATACATGTATATCTCAGACGTTGGGTGTTATATTGAAACTCTTTGTATAGAAAACTAGTCCCGTCTGAATATGGTTTTAGAATATGCTGTGAACTGGATTAGATGGACACAGAGGCCTAAAGTCTAAACATTCTCAATTCTAAATATTCTAAATTCTAATGAAAGATTCCAGGAATTTATGGAATCTCTCATCATAACCAACAGCAACAGTCCTCATTTGGAACTCAAAACGGATTTGATTTAAAAAAAAAAACATTTTATTGCCATCCCTGTTGAGCAGATGACAGATTAACTTTGAAATGGACAGACAAACATTCATTAAGCGCAGCGACAAAATGAGAGAAGATTTTCAGATGTTGGCAGTGAAGACAGACTCTGAAATGACAGATAAATATTTACTCTCCAGTTCTGCAGTAGATGAGTCTGAGTCTAGAGGAATGTCTGAGTCTCGCTCCTGCCAAATACAGGAACCCGAGAGACCAGCCATTATGACAAAACCATCAGCTGCACAACATGCTTTAATATAGGCAAGTGGTTATTAGACAATATTCAGAAGCATCTTCCAGTTCAATCTGACTGCTGGATTTCAGAAACTGCTGATGAGTTAGGGTTAGGGTTAGTTAGAGTTTCTTCAAATATCGGCACTTTTAACCCTTAAATGCATTCCTTGGGTCTCGAGGATTCTCAATCTGTGCATTATCAACAAATAATCAGAAAAAAAACTATAAAAGAAGTCTGTTTCCTAATAAAGTTTTTTGTAAAAGGTGTCTCCGGGTCACTAGTGACCCAACGTATGTAAAAGTGTAAGTATTTTTGGTTACACTTTATTTTAAGGTGTCATTTTTACAGTTTAATTATAAATTTAAATACACAGTAATATTAATCTCTTAAGTGTCGCGCCCCTTTTTTTGAATAAACATTAAAATGCACAATCCGAAATTAAATGGTTGTATTGCTTTGGAATATAGATGTAAGATCGGTCTTGTTTTAAAGAAGACATTTGGCAGATTTGTGTAGAACTTAAAACAATTAAGAAAGTGAAACAGAAAACAAGTTATAGAGTTTATGAAAATGTAAAATGTAAAAATGTAATTAATCATTATTGGCATGAAAACAAACGGAGGTTTTCTACCGTTCTTTCATGATTTTCATGTTCATCACTATTTCAAAATAAAGGTCTTAACACGCCTTAGGAGTATGAAAATATTCTTGTTGCAAATTGATAGATTACGGCTCTTCTGTAATTTATTTTGAAAATCAATCACCAAATATGAAAACTACAGATTGTAAGCTCTCAAATGATATCTAGTTTGTCAATATTAGTTTAGGTTTAGTATAGGATATTACTGTTTTAAATATGAAATGGCTATGGAACTTAAGGAGTTAAGAAACTACATGTACTTACTCTAGGGTTAGGGTAGGATTAGGATTTGGTTGAGATTTAGTTTCATGTAATTATGCATAATTTACTTTCATTACTATGGTAAATACATGTAACATATGTAACAAGGACACTGTAAAATAAAGTGTTACCGTATTTCTTTTTCTGCGCAACAATAATTGAATAATTATGATGTTTACCCTGGGAATAAAACAAAAGCATACATAAATATCATCAGCAAAACATGAATTGGCTCAGCAATTCACTGTAGAGCAATTACCATATAAAATCAAATATTAGAGATCTGGTGAAGATGATGTCAGCAATCAAAATACGGTACTGATTTTGAAGATGTTGCAAACAATAGTTTTGAGAATATGGTTCGTGAACATGAGCCAGATGCTAAATGTACTGGGAAAAATGAGCTCTGACGATAACAGTGATGAAGTTAAAAAGCATCTGCTCAAATTTAACCCTTCCAAGTTCAAAACTGCCTTTTATGTGCAGATTTTATAGTTTTGACCCCGTCTCACACTTGAAATGCTAGCTATAAAATAGCCTTCAAAAGACAAAAGCCATTATTTCAAATGCAGTTTCCACCACACAGTTATTTAGTGATTTTAAAGGGTAAGGATGTTCATGATGGTTCTGATTAAAGAAAAGAAATTAAACTAGTGAGAGTTTATGTTTTAAAAGGAAGCTCACCATTTAAAAGTCCACAAAAGTTACCTTATAACATACGTGTATATGCAGTTTGCATGCAGATATTTACGCTGGGATTACCAAATTGGCAACAGAAAACAACATTGCTTCCTCGTCCTGACAGAAACACGAGCTCAGTGAGGTTAAACGAGACTAAATGGGAAGCAGCTGCAAGACAAACCTTTCATACCTTTGACAACAGAAAACTACAAAATAGTGTCAGGATGTGATGTCTCACACATGGTGTTAATTAACTATCAGTGCTGGGGCGATTATTATCTACAACTTAAAATTCATCGAGCGGAAACGGAGGTAATAATGCTGGTAATAATGAGGTTGACGGAGCACTGGCTTTATCAAATCACTCCAAACACAGAAAATTTTATACATGCGAATCAGCAAAACAAACCCATCAAGATAACAATAAATAATTACACCAATTACACCTTTCAAAATACAGTGCATAGTTGCATGTTAAAAACTCTAATTTATTGATTTAATTATTTGATTGATACAAACTGCTGTTGTTTTTTAGCATGCTGTTTTTATATATTTGATCAGGGTTTATTTTGTAGGGATCTTCCTCCTTTTTTTAAATAGGCTTTAGTTATTTACATTTTAGTTTATTTATACTATTTTATTACTATTTAGGCCAAGGCACAAGCAGAGTATACAGAAGCAAACAAGCAGACGAAGAAGAGCATTAGAGCAGACAAGAGGAAGTACATTGATGACCTGGCAACATCAGCAGAGGAAGCAGCGAGAGAGAACAACATGAAAGAACTGTATGACACCACCAAGAAGTTAGCAGGGAAGTACAGCAGACCGGAAAGACCAGTGAAGGATAAGAACGGAAGGCCAATTATGGGAGATGAGCAGCAAAGGAACAGATGGGTAGAGCACTTCGAGGAACTTTTGAACAGGCCAACACCACAAAACCCACCTGACATAAAACCAGCGAACGCAGATCTGCCGATAGACTGTGAAGTACCAACTAAAGAAGAAATAAGGAAGGCCATCAAACAGCTTAGAAATGGAAAAGCAGCGGGTCCAGACAACATCCCAGCAGAGGCGCTGAAAGCAGACATAGAAACAACGGTTGAGATGCTATACCCACTTTTTGAGAAAATTTGGGAGGAAGAACAAGTGCCTGCAGAATGGAAAGAGGGATACCTCGTAAAGCTTCCAAAGAAAGGTGACCTTAGCAACTGCACGAACTACAGAGGAATCACACTGTTATCAGTACCAGGCAAAGTCTTCAACAGAGTCCTGCTGAACAGGATGAAGGACCCCGTCGACGCTCAACTTCGTGACCAGCAGGCCGGCTTTCGCAAGGATAGATCCTGCATTGATCAGATCGCGACGCTGCGTATTATAGTTGAGCAGTCGATAGAATGGAACTCACCCCTGTGCATCAACTTTGTTGATTACGAAAAAGCCTTCGACAGTGTGGACCGCAAAATCCTCTGGAAGCTCCTCCGGCATTATGGTGTGCCTGAAAAGATCGTCAGCATCATCAGAAACTCATACGAGGGACTGACCTGCAAGGTCATCCATGGAGGACAGCTCACAGAAGCATTCCAAGTGCGGACCGGCGTCAGGCAAGGCTGTTTGCTGTCACCGTTTCTCTTCCTTCTAGCGATCGACTGGATCATGAAGACCTCAACAGCCCACAGAAAGCACGGGATCCAGTGGACGCTCTGGAATCAGCTGGATGACCTGGACTTTGCCGACGACTTGGCCCTATTGTCACACACCCAACAGCAGATGCAGGAGAAGACAAACAACGTAGCAGCTGCCTCAATGAGAGTAGGCCTCAGCATACACAAGGGAAAGAGCAAGATCCTCAAGATAAATGCGAACAGCAACACCCCAGTTACACTTGATGGAGAAGCCCTGGAAGAGGTCGAGGCCTTTATCTACCTAGGCAGTGTCATCAACAAGCAGGGGGGCACTGACGTGGATATTAAGGCTCCTATCGGAAAGGCGCGCGCAGCATTCATACAACTCCGGAACATCTGGAGCTCCAAGGAACTGTCCGTCAAGACCAAAATAAAACTTTTTAACTCAAATGTCAAGGCAGTTCTCCTCTATGGAGCAGAAACATGGAGGACCATGGTAACCATCACCAAGAAAGTACAGGTGTTCATCAATAGCTGCCTGCGAAAGATACTCCGCATCCACTGGCCAGAGACCATCAGCAATAGCGAACTCTGGCAAAAAACAAACCAGCTACCCGCAGAAGAGGAAATCAAGAAGCGACGTTGGGGATGGATTGGACACACCCTACGTAAGCCAGCGACAAACACCACCAGACAAGCCTTAAAATGGAATCCGCAAGGAAAACGAAACAGAGGTCGACCGAGAAATACCTGGCGCCGAGACTTGGAGGCAGACACAAAGAGCATGGGAAAGACCTGGAGTCAGCTGGAAAAAATGGCCCAGGACAGGGATGCCTGGAGATCCCTTGTTGGCGGCCTATGCCCCAGGAGGGGTAGTAGGCGAAAGTAAGTAAGTTTACTTTAAAGCACATCTTAAATCATTATGTTTTAAAGGAATTTTTGTAATTTTAACTGTTGTTTGATATTTTTAAAGCTGGTATATTTTAAATGTAATAAATTGCAACTTCATCATTACAAATGTGCACTTACAAAAGTAGAAGTGACATTAAATTGTATTTTAATATTATATTTTGTAGTTTGCCATAAATGCACATCAGCACCGCATTTCAAAGACAATAGAAGTAATTATAAAAGTACATACAAAGATATACTTAAGTATACTTTAAAACACTTTTAAGTTCAACTTTTAATATAAATTAAAGCAAGTATACATTTATTTGATTCTAACTATCATGCATTTAAGTGTCTAAAGACATGCATTCTAAATAATTTTTGCAATAACTATCATGCATTTAAGTGTCCAAAGAGATGCATTCTGAACATTATTTTAAAGTATGTTATTTTTGCAATAAGTACTTAAAAGCATGCTAGTTGTTTTTCACAGGGGCGATGATGTCACGAGGATGAGCACATGGGAGGCCGAAGCCTGAAACCAATAAACGCTGGCATCAAAACGAGGGTTTGACGACCTTCACAAGGTCAAGATGCAGCATAGCCGACGCCACATGCTGAGGACACCAGCGGCTCCAGCGAATCCCTGCTAATGCTGCGGAGAGAAGCTCAAATCCCCACAGATCTGAGCCCTGAACATCTGCAGCAGCGACCAGAGACACGTGAGCGAACTCAGATTCAGCAGAACAGGAGGAAAGAAGTCAGCGGAGCGATTACACACACGACTGTGGAGGCTCTATGAAGTGACTAGAGAAATGCATGATAGAATAGGTGCATAAAAAGGTGTGTAATACTGGCACTGAAGTGCAAACGTTCAAAATAAGGAAAAAGTTCAAAGGTAACACTTTACAAGGTAAAGTTATTTAGTTAATGTTAGTTAAAGGCACAATATGTAAGACTTTTTGGATTAAAATTCTGTGTCGTTGCGTCGCCGGTCAATGACGTCATATCTTCGTTACCCTCGATTTCCTTTCATGTTCATGTTCAGGGAAAGAGGCGACTTTAAACGTAAAATAAACAAACAATAGAACGATAGAAGTGGCAGCGGCTCTACTTAACCCTTGTGTTCTGTTCGATTTCTGTGTACTCCCCTTATGGACCGGGTCAAATTGACCCTAATTGGATTCAATACAATTCCTCAAAAATCACACTATGAAAAACAACAAAGATTTAGATACAAACTGTAAACTTTTAATATCAACATTTGTCAAACATTACAAAAACATTATATCTGAAAATATGATTTATGAAAATGTTTTTAAAACATTTTTTTAAACAGTTTTGTTTTGACAAAATTGGAAAATAAACAGTATACTGATTTTTTTTGCATATATATTTTTTTCCCTTTTTTTTTTTTTTACATTTTATGCTTTGAACATCGTAACTGAACAAAAAAAATTGCTGTATAATGAAAATTTTTCATTTTCCTAAGTTAACTTTCCCTAGTTTCCTAAGACCTATTTTCCTAGTTTCATTATTCACTCACTGGGAAGTGAGAAACCAAACATATCAAAATCATACATCAAATAAATGTTTTTTATTTATTTTTTGGCTCTATGAAGCTGCCTTTGAAAATCCTACATAAAAGTTTTGGTTAAAAGCTAGGTATTTTAGATATTTTGAATATTGAAATGAGAGCTTATTTTACTATCTGTGTCTGACAAAGATTTTCATCTGTAATTTGCAAATAATTCTGAACACTGTAATTTTAGCTTTTTCAAGTGTGTTTGGTTAGGGTTAGAGCACTTTTAGATGCACTTGCACGTTAGAACTGGAGTTGAAGTGCCCTGACATACAGAAAATAAATGTTTTTATTTTGTGTCTGTACAGTTGCTTTTGAATGGCTGTCTATGAGGGTCAAATTGACCCGCGAACATCACGAACGTAACAGTAATTTTGTTTGTATATGTCAAAACACATCAGCATGTTGCATGCATGTTCATCATGATAAATGAGGAAAAAGTCACAAAATATCAAGAAAAAAAACAAAGGTTAACCAGTATTTCCAACAACTTGAAAATCGAAACGGGTCAAATTGACCCGCAACATAACACAAGGGTTAATTAAGTTAATGAAAGTAACAAAGAAAATAAGTAATTTTAACATGGCTAGTAAAAGGTTGAGTAATATCCATTTAGTTGAGGTTTCCTTTGCAATACATTTGATTTCACTCAAAAGAAATAAGTTGAATTACATTTTTAAAGTATATGCTTTACTTAGAAACATCCAAGTAATTAATACAATAGATATTCTGGATGTAAGGGGACACGTGTCAGGTGAATGCAGAGACCTCAATACTTGGTAGACGATACACAGTGACGGTAACATTTGATGTATCGTTTTTGTGTTTGAATGTGTCATTTTGAGTGGAAAATGAACTCCAAATGTCACTAAATTTCAAATTACTAATTCTAACAACAAAAGCACTGATGAAACAGTGTAAATACAGCTGGAAAACAGTAATTATTCAAGGCCCAGTGGATGATGGGAACACCAGTATCAGAAAAGTTGAGTAATTTTACTTAATTTTAAAACGTTGCGCTTTCATTTCTACACGCTTGAATTGAGTACTAATATAGAATTTACTTGTTGTTTTTTTTATTCTTGCCTGAAACTAAATTTTTAATGTAAATTACATAGTTATATTCTGTAGTATTTACTTCACCACAAAATCATTTTTATCAGTTGAAGATATTTGATTACTGTATAAAGTTGCAAACACTACAAAACAAAAACAAAGTTTGATGTTTTCACCCAAACAAAGCTCTGTTAAACACATTTTTTCCTGCTGAAATAGGGACATATATCTGCAGATTATGAGTCTAGATATAAGGTGTTTATCTGTAATTCTATTCTGTGGAAGGAAAAGAGTGTCTCACACAGCCATAGCTCTGTTGTGCGTTCAGCTTTTGTTTGCTTTGCTGGTGTGTGTTGTGTTGTGCAACTCGACTGTCATGATCTGCCAGAGACATAAATGCACTGTAAAAAATTATATGATCAAAAAGTTATGCCAACATGTTAGTACATTGCTTTAACTCGTCAAAATAAGGTAAGCAATTTTCAACTTTTTTAAGTTATACAAAATTCAACTCATTTTTTAAAATCAATGTAATTTAAGTTGAAATTACTTAAATATATAAGTTGATTGTTCTTTTTTTTTACAGTGTGGCCCTGATGGTGTCTGTATTATTTTCCCAGGCCGTGAGATGAATAGCAGTGTGTGTGTGTGTGTGTGTGTGTGTGTGTGTGTGTGTGTGGGGTTATAGTAGAAAAGACACCCGTCTGCACTAATAATCACTGACTGGAACAAGAGCACAAGTGAACGAGTAACACTTTGCAATGAGATCCCATTGGTTAAATCAATTGAGAGTCATGAGTGTTACAGCGTGAAGCAATGAAACCAGAGACTCGCCGGTCAATAAAACATGATCACAAGCGGTCAGGAGACACACGGCACTTCTGGTTTGTGTGTGTGTGTGTGTGTGTGTGTGTGTGTGTGTGTCAAACATGATGACTGAAGTAGAATTATCCCTGTTTTGAATGAGCAAGATGGAGAGGATAAATGTTTTGTGTCTTGTACAACTTTTGCTGCTCTTCTGGAAGCTTTAACTCAGAAACATGAGGAAAACCAGGCGAAACTGTGTCATATACACCCAAATATGATGTCATGACTCACATATGACAAATTACACGCATATGATTTGCAAAAACGATGATGATGTCAATAGTAACTGACTACAAACATAATGAAGTGCAGAAGAAGACATGAGAATCTGATAAGGATCAAAAGGGAAACTTCTCTACGTTCCACCCGATAAAGGACAACTTCTACAAACACATGTTTGGAAACACATAGAATTAAAAAGTGATGTAAGATAAACAAATCATAGGAAAATAAATATCAGATTAGTCTGTTAAGTGTGAGAGTCCCGGGAAACTTGATTAGACATATGGTTTTGATTTTCTAGCAATTTTAGAGGCCAAAATATTTTGTCAAATATGTATTTTCTATCAAAAAAATAAAGGTTTACTTCATTACATTTTCTTTACAGTAAACTTCGGGTGTGTTTATACTTGGCAGGTTTGGTTCGATCTTTGGTCCGATTCCTCAGTTTCAATTCACATCAGCATTTTTAACACCGAACCTAAAGATATCCAATCTAAAGCCATAGAGATACAATCACAACAACCTAACATGGGCAACTTTTATTGAACACACCCTGAAACATGTTTAGGACAAACTGGATTATGCTTCAGATCTGCTCGTAAGATCAAACTACTGGGTATCCATATAAACGGTATTGCCTCATCCTAGATCATTTATAAAATTATTTCAATATATCGTACAAACTAGTACGGGCAGGCTAAAAAATCTACTCGTATATGGATCACAATTCTATCCTCTACCAATTTGCATCCATTCACAAATTTCAAAAATTCTTTTTCAAATCGGATGTGCAACTATATCAATGCATTCATTATTAAAGGGTTAGTTCACCAAAAAATGAAAACTCTGTCAGTAATTACTCTCCCTCATGTTGTTCAACCCCGTAAGACTGTCGTTCATCTTCGGGACACAAATTAAGATATTTCTGATTAAATCTGAGAGCTGGATCACTCCTCCATAGGCTTCTTAAGGGACCGAAACTGGCGGCCCAAAAGTTATGAAAGACATCGTTAAAATTGTCCGAGTGACTACAGCGGCTCAACCTTAAGTTTATCAAGCGACGAGAATACTTTCTGTGCGCAAAAACAAACACTTTAAACAAAAATAGTTGACTTTATTCAACTATTCATTTCCTTCTCTGTTGGCCTCGAGATTTTGCGTAGTGTAACAGCGCAGCGCTTCTGTGTTGCACGTCACACACATCACACACATGACCAGCGTCGGCCAATAGTGAGCCTGTGTCTGACGTACAACACAAAACCGTTGCGCAGTTCCACTACGTGAAATCTCGAGGCCCACAGAGAAGGAAATGAATTGAATAAAGTCGTTTTTTTTTTTTGTGCACAAAAAGTATTCTCGTCGCTTGATAAACTTAAAGATGCTATATGTAGCTTTTCTTCTAAAATTAATCCTTTTTTTATTGCCTGTGTGTGAAGGGGTTGTAATCACACATTACAATGATCCACTTGTCGGGTTTTGCTATTTCCTCTGAAGGCCGGTATTCCTATTTCTATGTGAAGTCTCCGGGTCGGATTTTCTGCGAAATCCATCGGATGTGACGTGCACGCGCACTCCCGAGCCTCTCTCCTTTATATACAGTCTATACGACGGCACTTCAGCTTACGACATGGAGTCTGATAACACTAAACACTCCTGCCTCCAGCACAACACACACTCCAACACAAACTCCACACAAATATACAAAACAAAACAAAAGTGTATCTGCTGAAGCTCATCAGGCCAAACGTGAATCGGATTGACTCAGGACGAAAACACGGATCAACATCGGCAGAGCGTTTGAATTATGGAGAGACCTCCGCTATTAAGTTTTCAGATATGCTGAAATAAATAATGGTAAACTGTAATGAAATAGCAAGGTAAACTACAACATACATGAGATATGAAATGAATACAAAAGACTGTTCCAGGATAACAAAAAGTAGGTGCTTTAGGATGTAACTTTAATTTTATGTACTAGATCTACTGTCTAACGTCACTCATTCCACTACTATCATATTGTTTATAATACACATTTCCAGACACGTTCAGTACAGTAATGTTACTTCCTACGATCTTACTGTTACACTGAAATTGTTCAGTCCACTAACCGTTTTCGTTATCATATTATACATTCACCTATGTTGACATTGCTGATTGTGAAAGATACACGAATAGTTAGTGAAATGCCGTAGGCTATGCTAGATAACACCACATGTCGGCTAAATGCAGTCAATGTAACGTTATCATGGTACGAGCATGGAGCATTAGTTCAACGTCAAGCTGATAAAAGTAGCCTATTTTTGTAACGTTGCAGTGGGAGTTTACATGAGTTTCCAGCATGTTGAGTGACGCTTCCTCCGGTGTGTTGAAAGTCTCAGTGTGGCCGGTACCATGAGTGATCGCTCTTGTGTTCGAGCACGAGCGCTCTTGTAAAAAATTGGTTGCAATCTAAAACATCACCGATAGAGGCCGCTAAAAAATACATATAGCACCTTTAAGGTTGAGCCACTGTAGTCACTCGGACTATTTTAACGATGTCTTTAATAACTTTTGGGCCGGCCAGTTTCGATCCCTTAGAAGCCTATGGAGGAGTGATCCAGCTCTCAGATTTCATCAAAAATATCTTAATTTGTGTTCCGAAGATGAACGAACGTCTTACGGGGTTGGAACAACATGAGGGAGAGTCATTACTGACAGAGTTTACATTTTGGGGTGAACTAACCCTTTAAAGGCACAGCAGCCTCAAAAACTGTTGCCATACTTTCCATTAATGTTTTTGTTTTTTTAAACAACACACTGCTTTAACCGAATCACTTTTTTATAATTAATATCAATCAATTTATATTTAATCATACAGTGAAGATAATACAGTGTTTTCTTTTTACATTTGATTATTCAATTTCGGTAGTATTTCTTACTACATGTTAAATATACATATTCTACTGTAAAATTTGAATTTTACAATTTGAATCAAATAGAATTGTGACCTCAAGAATCGTTTTGAATCGAATCGTGAGGTAACATAACATATCCACCCCTATATAAACTATACAGGTCCTTCTAAAAAAATTAGCATATTGTGATAAAGTTAATTATTTTCCATAATGTAATGATAAAAATTAAACTTTCATATATTTTAGATTCATTGCACACCAACTGAAATATTTCAGGTCTTTTATTGTTTTAATACTGATGATTTTGGCATACAGCTCATGAAAACCCAAAATTCCTGTCTCAAAAAATTAGCATATTTCATCCGACCAATAAAAGAAGTGTTTTTAATACAAAAAAAAACAGTCAACCTTCAAATAATTATGTTCAGTTATGCACTCAATAGTCAATACTTGGTCGGGAATCCTTTTGCAGAAATGACTGCTTCAATGCGGCGTGGCATGGAGGCAATCAGCCTGTGGCACTGCTGAGGTGTTATGGAGGCCCAGGATGCTTCGATAGCGGCCTTAAGCTCATCCAGAGTGTTGGGTCTTGCGTCTCTCAACTTTCTCTTCACAATATCCCACAGATTCTCTATGGGGTTCAGGTCAGGAGAGTTGGCAGGCCAATTGAGCACAGTAATACTATGGTCAGTAAACCATTTACCAGTGCTTTTGGCACTGTGAGCAGGTGCCAGGTCGTGCTGAAAAATGAAATCTTCATCTCCATAAAGCTTTTCAGCAGATGGAAGCATGAAGTGCTCCAAAATCTCCTGATAGCTAGCTGCATTGACCCTGCCCTTGATAAACCACAGTGCACCAACACCAGCAGCTGACATGGCACCCCAGACCATCACTGACTGTGGGTACTTGACACTGGACTTCAGGCATTTTGGCATTTCCTTCTCCCCAGTCTTCCTCCAGACTCTGGCACCTTGATTTCGCAGGTCCCCCAAGGTCTGGAATCGGTCCTTCTCCACAATCTTCCTCAGGGTCCGGTCACCTCTTCTCGTTGTGCAGCGTTTTTTGCCACACTTTTTGCTTCCCACAGACTACCCACTGAGGTGCCTTGATACAGCACTCTGGGAACAGCCTATTTGTTCAGAAATTTCTTTCTGTCTTACCCTCTTGCTTGAGGGTGTCAATGATGGCCTTCTGGACAGCAGTCAGGTCGGCAGTCTTACCCATGATTGCGGTTTTGAGTAATGAAACAGGCTTGGAGTTTTTAAAAGCCTCAGGAATCTTTTGCAGGTGTTTAGAGTTAATTAGTTGATTCAGATGATTAGGTTAATAGCTCTTTTAGAGACAATATGCTAATTTTTTTAGAAGGACCTGTATATATGCCCACGCCCATTCCTAATAAATGTATAATCTTCTATTATGGTCTGGACCAATAGAGAACCGAACACACCGTTATACATATATTCTACACTTTCATTTTTTTAAGTGCTTTCATCACTTTTCATTTGATGAGTGTGTTTAAAAACCCAGCCTTAGGTCTGTAATGAATCACAAACATTTATGATCAGATCTAAACTCAGAAAGGGGTGCGACTGACAGTTCACAGGTTAAATAGCATTGAAACGAAACACTAGAACGGGCCTTTCTAGACAAACGAACGACATTTAAGTGCTGAACTTTCTGATCCCCAATGACACAACGTCTGAATGGTGAAAACAGAGTTGGTTTGGCTCATATTCGTGACACATTGACCATAACCAGGTCCTGGCACACTAACACAACCCTGAAAACCCATCAGAAACGGGGACGGATGTGTCCCAGACTTTAAGCCCACAGATTAGATGCTCACCGTCATACTTTACAGCGGAGACAAGCTCTTCTGTTTGACATTTAAAGAAACAGTACATTCATAAAATAAAATGATGACAGAATGATCATCAACTCAATCACAAACCCTAACAAACACAATATTCAGCATGATTTCTAACACAATTGGTTTAATCTGTTGCTCGACTTTAAAGCGGAATTCAATCTTGAATGTTTTATGATAATCAGAAACAATATCTGACTCATGGACTGATGGAAAATCTGCTGTTGATATGCATCCATTTCTTTCTAGCCCACATACGTTCTCGTTTAAAACAGAAATCTATGAAAGAGCAACAACAATTCAGCAGAGTAATAACTATACATCATCAAAGGCCTCATAGTAAATCAATGACAGACAAAAACTCAATGTCCAGGATTTTTTCTTATCTGTTTCACTTGCTGTTATAAGCAAGACACCCAGTTTTCTGTTACATTTAAATATGCAAATGAGGCATTGTTTATTTAAATATGCACTAATGTGCATACATTTCCAGAGCAGAAAGAATAACAGTTTGATTCTGTTGACATATTAGAGTTACAGAGGGGATTTTGGATTTCTCTTTTTATTTCTCCGGAAATCAGAAAATTCTGTTTACAGACAAAAAAACAAAAAACATTTTCACCATGTTTTAGGAATAAAATGTTCAATAAATCAGGCAAATGATAAAATTAACCTTCAGAATAGCTTTAGATAGGAATAAACTTTAACGTTTAAACCCTGACTCTCAAAATAATTAATTGGTTTGAGTAGGGCAAACTTAAATTAAACAAATTAGTTTAAATAACTTATTTTTTATAAGTATTTAGAACTTTCTTTTTCTTTTGAGTTCATGAATTAATTTGAATTGTTGCATTGTTTTGAGTTTAATGAACGTGTTTTATTTATTTAGAGCTTAAATTGAATTGAAACTAGGCCGGGGATATCTGTTCCCAGTATGCTTTGCAATGGCACTCAAAATGGAGCGTAAATGCTAAAATTAAGTGTTATATCATTTTTTTGTGAGTGCAGGATTAATGTTAATTGGAAGATTTATGTTTCTGTTATGTTGGGCTTAAATGTTCTATATTGCTTTACTCATTCAGTAATAGCTATGCTAATCAAAACATTGTTTTAACAATTAGCATGTTAGCAATTACTGAATTAGCAAGTTATAGCTAATTATGTTTCCACTAGTAAAAATATTAAATTTGAGAACTTGAGATTACATGATACTTTTAAGTTAAATGTATGAGTTAGCTTACTTAATATTTCAAGAGCAATTAAACCTTTGCAGGGAGTTTGATTGACAGGCAATCTGACCAATTATAACCCCAAATCAGACAGGAAAGTGTATTAGATTAACGTTGGTGGATTTAAACTTCAAAAATGGTGCGTATTGATGTCTTTCTGTGGTTGAAACAACATTCCCACAAAACGGTATTTATTATTTGAATTTCATTAAAAAATTACTAAATTTGAAAGCTGAGACTAACTTCAGGTTTCTGAATCAAACTCATGTTTCACCCTTTAAAGATATGGATTGGAATTTAAATAGATGCCAAAAGATATAGATATAGATAGATATAATAGCGCAATAAAATAAACATTAATTTACTTAAAAATACTTAAAATCTCAAAATCTCAAAGTTCACCAGTGCACAGTGTTTTTGTCTGTAGTGTCAAACATTTAAAGTTATTATCCTGGCGTTTCTCCGGTTTAGAGCAGATCTGCGGATGAATCCAGGTCCACCAACAGACCAACACTAAGTGCTTTGGCTGAGCATCATCTATCGGATCTGCTACGGACATTAAGAGACTAAAACCTGGAGGCTCTGGACGTATTTCACCTGTAACCTCACGGGATTAAAGCAGCAGAGCGAATGATCAGCAAACCCTCCTCTCCACATAGACATCAGTTGTCATTGCACTGCAGAATATCTACTTAACTCTGAATTATATGAAAAACGTTCACTTGGGAATTATCA
Source organism: Rhinichthys osculus (assembly GCA_029959095.1). Classification (NCBI taxonomy): domain Eukaryota; kingdom Metazoa; phylum Chordata; class Actinopteri; order Cypriniformes; family Leuciscidae; genus Rhinichthys; species Rhinichthys osculus. The sequence goes on along the minus strand of JARWKJ010000008.1, from coordinate 1,610,329 downwards.
GATAATTATCAATGACATTCATATAACCATATAGAGCTTATGTAGCTCCGCCCCTTTTCAGACATATAGGCCTTATGTAGCTCCGCCCCTTTTCAGAAATATAGGCCTTATGTAGCTCCGCCCCTTTTCAGACATATAGGCCTTGTGTAGCTCCGCCCCTTTTCAGCCATATAGGCCTTATGTAGCTCCGCCCCTTTTCAGACATATAGGCCTTGTGTAGCCCCGCCCCTTTTCAGATATATAGGCCTAATGTAGCCCCGCCCCTTTTCAGACATATAGGCCTTATGTAGCTCCGCCCCTTTTCAGACATATAGGCATTATGTAGCCCCGCCCCTTTTCAGACGTATAGGCCTTATGGAGCTCCGCCCCTTTTCAGATATATAGGCCTAATGTAGCTCCGCCACTTTTCAGCGCTGCACTCGTTGTCTTTTGTCTTCCGGTCTGTATTTTCACAGCGATCTTGCGTATTTATGAATGAACGGCTCGTTTTAAAATCTTCCCGGTCGACTGACATTTGTTAAGACATCTGCTTTAAACATTACAATCCTCATGATGACTTTCGTAAACTTTACATGAAGTAAATCCACTTCAAAAGCTAATTACTCCTGGACGGCGATGCCATAGAGATATACAGAGCGACCGCAAAAACAGAAGTTTAAAGACAATATTCTAAAGATGGCGGCGCCCTCGTTTCTCTGGTGCAGAAGGACTATAAACAAGCAAATAATGGACTCAATGAAACGCCATTAAGTTTATTAAATATTTCTTTAGTTAACACTTTACAAAAAGGTTTCAGGGAAAGCGCAACGGAGTTACCCCTCAAGTACACTTGTGCAGCCTTTTATGCAATTGAAAGTTGTAATATTATGTTTATTTTGTGTATATTATCTCATATAGGATGCAATTGGTTAAATATTATTTGACTGCACTGATACGATAGAATGAGAACAAAACTTGATTGACTGATTATAGCTGAAATATACTTCATCTTTGATGAATTTTACATTACTTTCCTGTTTATTACTGTTAAGCTGCTTTGAATCTTGATTGTATAAAGAGCTATAAAAATAAAGCTGACTCTAATAAGTGCATCTAAAATGCAATAAAATGAACTCTTATATTATTATCAGAGGGACAATGAAAGTTGTGTAATAATGTGAATAATACACTGTTCGGGAAGCTATTAGAGGAGGGTTTAGTTGCATGTTATTCCTGCTGCCCTCGAGCTAAACTGCACTCTTCTGTGAGGCCTAGAAAATTGTGATGCACTTTATAAAATTGTTTCCACAATCCTAATTGCATGTGTACATGCGTTGGGCCGAGGAAGTGTTAGAAGAACTTGAAGAGAGACGGACCAGGCATCTAATGTGCTTTCCATTACAGCTCATACGAAGCACATTACCAACACATTCCCTGAGGCGCTGCTAGTTTGACCTCGGGTCACAACACAGAACATACTTATGAACTAATGTTTCTGCATTTTGATTGGCCTAAAACGTGTTCTGATGTGCATATGTCTGGTTAGTCCGAACATATAGATGCATACAGAAGAAAACATTGCTGGATTTGCAACTATTATTAAAGTGGATTTATATTAATAAGCTCCAAAAAGTTTACTGTGAATAAATGTTCCTAAGCTGTGAGGATCAATGACGTTTGCCATCAACAATAACCAACACTCAAAACATAAAGATGACTTGATATTTTCTATATTTTCAAAATTTTCACACTGCAGTCACATTTTGTTTTCATAGTAACAATGTATACATAGGACACAATGTATTACATGAAAAATAAATGTTATACAATGGGAAATAATACAGCTAAGATGCCAACTTATCCACTTGATTATGATATATTTCAAATATTTCATATGAGATCGATTACTGTCGTTTACTTTAGACTGCATGTCCACATGTGAACGAAACCCTTTCATGTTTTCTGGACAAAGGTTTTCTAAAATGTGGTCATAACCAACACAACAACTGCAATATTTCGCTGTTGCCATCGTTCATTTTTAAAATGTATAAATCTCAATATACAGTAATATTCAGCTGCTTAAATGTACTTAGCACATGGTGAATTTGACAAAATGCAGTGTTAATGTTATATTTCCTAGAAGAAAAGAAAAGAATGCAGGGTTATTATAGTTATTATACTAAAACCATAAAAAAAAAAACATTTTCATAACTTGATATAAAATAAACAATGACTGAAATAAACTTATTTTATTTTTAACTAGTTGTCAAAGCAATATTCCTCATTTTCATTTAGTTAAAGTTGAAGTACTAAAATAACTAAAACTACTGTAAATTAGCTAAAATTAAAAACTATATAGACATTTAGAAAAAATATTTTTTTATTAAAAAAATGACAAAACACTATGTGAGATTAATCAAATATTTATGCAACAAACATAATATTACTTATATCTGCACAAAATGACGCAAATGCACAAGTGAACTCAGAATGTGTAACATTAACAATTAGCAATACATGTGTTACAATATTTTAATAGAGATGCACCGATACTACATTTCCCTGCCGATACCGATAGCCGATTATTCAGAATGCCGATAACGATGGTTTGATTTTCTTAAGGAATAAAAATGTCTCCAGCTAATGCTGTAAACTATACAGGGATCCTCTCATCTGGTACATTACTATAATATTAGAGGTTCAAATTAACAACAGAGCCCAAACAATTATATGCAACTGCTGTTTATTTTCAGATATAATAATCACACTCGTATAAAAACTGAAATGTTTGAATGCAAATCAGTTGCACATAAGGTAGTTTTCATAAACACTTATTTACATACATATAATCACAAACATACATATAATTAACAGTAAATAAGCTCATATTTACAGTTTTTATAGCTAACTAACAAACTGTGATCATAACTTATGAGGTAAACGTTAAGTGTTCACAAGCTGTTGAATCGACTGAGCTGATTGATAATCAAATTGCTGCAATCAAAATTTCGTGATAAAATGGACAGAATTTGAAAGCTTAGACTTTGTTTCTACTAGGGATGCCGGATATATCGGCCACCATTTCGGTATCGGCCGATATGTTAATTTTTATTGTTTACTTTTATCGACCCGATAAGAAAATTTGGCTGATATATTAAAGCCGATAAATAGTGTATTATTTCCTTCAGCTGAGACGCTTCAGATGCACACCGTTCAACATGATGGTTTTGAACTGCTTGAAATGAGAATAAAATCACTTTGAAAAGGAAAAAAAAAAAACAGTAAAGTGCAACATGTGCAGCTCAAGTCTGTTATAAAAACTACATAAAATTATTTTTATTTTAACTACATTAAAATAATTGTGCGATTAGGACATGATGAGACTTTAGTTTTTGTAATCAGGCTTTCAAAAAGTATAAAAATTTGGATTTAGATTTATCGGCCAATATATCGGTTATCGGCTTTCAAATATAAAGAATTATCGGTTATCGGCCAATATATCGGTTATCGGCTTTCAAATATAAAGAATTATCGGTTATCGGCCAAAAGTTTCATATCGTTGCATCCCTAATCAGAAGTTACAAAGCTCTGCTATTATTGGATGAGAGGCGCTACAAATGATGTTTAGTGTAGGGGGAAAACGCAGACCTGGCAACCCTGGCTTTAACAACGGGTGAAAAAATTAATTCGTATTTTTTTACTGTTAAAGGACAATTCCAGCACAAAATGAACCTATGGTGTAATAACACACAGGTACCGAGTCGACCGTTCTCTGGGTGTGTTTTCATGATAATCGAATGTACCCAGTTTTAGCTCGAACCACTGATTAGCTTATAACGCTAGTATAGGGCATAGAGTGAGTAAAAATATATCGCTAGTTAATACCACTAACAAGGCTCAAAATAGCCCCACACTAACACGCTAGCATAATGAGGGTCCCTACCTGCAAACCGAAGCATTGAGAACTTTGTAAGTGTACAGACAGTTTAATAAGAAGATATTTTATAAAGACAGTTCACTTCAGGAGCCATCTTGGAAAACAGTCTCGACCAGTCGAACCACGAACGCCGTGCTGAGTGCTGGTCGATAGGAATTCACAAACGTAATACAAAGTTCTCAATGCTTCAGTTTGCATGTAGGGACCCTCATTATGCTAGCCTGGTAGTATGGGGCTATTAAACAATCAAATAAATTCCTCAAAGTGACCATGGCATGAACCCTGCGCTGACGGACTGTGGAAGGGATTCAGGCATAGATATCCTTAATAAAGGCTAGATGTCTCGTCCGCGCTGCTGGCCAATGGAGGTCGTCGTCCACACTGGCGGCCATCTTGCCACAGGCGAGTCACATTGTGTTTTAATGGTGCATGTACTTTTTAAATATCCATAACTTGCTCAATTTTCTACCGATTTTCAAACGGGTTGGTTTGTTATAAACGTCAGAGATGTAGTTATGACACTGCATACTTATGAATAATAAGTGTATCAATAAATAATCATCGAAAATTATAGCCACGTTAATAACGTTTGTAAGAAACCGAACCGTTTGTAAATCCGTCAAGATTTTAATGAGATAAGAGTGTTTGTGTTCGTGCCGATCACTCATCTTACATCAGGCACCACAGAGCCTTGCCTGTGACAAGATGGCCGCCGGTGATGACGATAGAGACTCCGCCGTAAGACATCTAGCCTTTATTATGGATATCTATGGATTCTGGTGTTCACTTTCCCCAAAGAGTATAGAAGAACAAGAGGCGAAACTCTGATGCTTTGCTGGTAACAGCCACTAGGTGGCGCTTCGGTAGCGCGGCCGCCATTTTGGGGTGAAAATTCCAACTGGAGTTACTGGACAACAGCACAGATAACAGTTTTTTGAGGTAGTTTTTTCTTGCATTAGTGAGTATTTCCATTGTATGCAACTTTACACATTTACTACTATTATTAGTTACCAACTCCACTAGGACTGAAATATATTTTGTACGTTTTAATCCCCTGGATCATGCTACAAACATGATGATCTTATAGAACATGATGCATTGCTGTGTCCGTTATCATATAACTTTAATTGCCACTTTGGACTTGTTTACATAGTCTTGCTTTAACGGTCATTAATATAAGATAGTACTGCAAAAAAAAAAAAATTTACTGTAAAGCTATTCTATTGCTGTTATATATTTATTGTCCAACGTTTACATTTTAGTACAATTTATTTGCTGAATTAATTTATTTCATTCATTGATAACTTATTTTTGTATGTAACGTTATGTGTACCTCCTGGAAACGGTCTAACGTTATTATAACTTTCTGAACTGATATCACTTTATTCTTACCTGTCACACTTAATGTGGAGAGTAATATAACGTTAATTAATTAAATCCTTGAACTTCCCCGTCTCAAGTTATGTGGGGGAAAAGCCTGGTTAAGTAGCAACTTCTTTTTAACTGCTATAACGTTAACTGTTGTGAGTTAAAATAATCACCTAATTATTTCAACCAAAAAATTACCTTTGCACTGGACTAAATATATGTATAATATATGACTGCCGAGTCGCTTTCACCCCAAAATGGCGGACGCGTAGCGCTGCTGCTGGCGCTGGTGTTGCAATGGAGCGTTCTATTGGCTTTCACTTCTTGTCAATATACGTTCTTTGCTTTCACTGAATTCGCCCTAGGTCATGTGACTGATAACCTCTCGACCTCGATCTTTCGGTGTCTGTCTGAAGAAGTTTAAAGCGTCTTGATCTGAGGTCAATTTAAACATCCGGATATTTGTGTTGGCAAACACACTGCTACTGTAAATCCTTCAACTCTTTCTGACTCGAGCAACATTCATCAAACCTCACGACCCTTCAGTCTGAGTGTGTTTATCTGGTGTGATCAGACGTACAGAGATCTGAACACACAAACAGAAGACCATTAGCCGTCACTATCTGCACGTCTAACACTAAACCCTTTCAACTTCAGGATTTGAATCGGTTTAGACTTTATTTAGACAGCAGTCAGTGTTTTCAATGTGTTCGTGAGAAAAATCCTGTTAAAAAACATCA
>JARWKJ010000008.1:1578750-1604205 GCA_029959095.1 Rhinichthys osculus | reverse complement strand
AAAACACTTAAATTAGTTAAACAAATAAATACATACATTAAAACGTTTGGATGGACTCCCAGCACACAGTGATGAGTGTATTCGTTATGTCGGCTCATCTAATACAGGCAACATTATTATAGTGAGTCTTTGAGGACAGGATAACAAATAACCCAATAATGCTCTACAAACTTTCTTCCAAAGAATCTTATACAAAGAGCCATTCATGACCGAACCACTAATCGTCCTAAAGAGACTGAGAAGAAATATAAAAGTGCTTGAATGCTTTCATCCAATGAGAATAATACAAGCATAAGCAGTTAATCTCAGAGTGAGCCCAATACTACTATACTTCTGTCAGGCTCTAGAATAGTTCAGCAGAACACCTGGCGACTCAATGAGGAACGTCTTCTGTCGAGGAACACACCTCCACAATCTCGTCCATGTGTCACTGCAGGAGCCCTTCTGTCCCGATGTCTGTGTCAACACAGCTGCTCACACACACACACACACACACACACACACACTGTGTCTTTGAAAAGCATTACGCTGCCCACTCAGGAGAACTCAGGATAGAGACACGATTAAACCCACAGAGAGACTAGACTAACACAGATGTGGAGCAGTTCACCTCAAGTCTACACAGTTTTGGACCATGAGATTTTATTAATTTTTTTGCAACCACTCAGTGAAATTAAATCTGCAATTTGAGACTTTGATGTGACTTGGCGTTTATCAAACAATATGTTAATAAGCATACAAAAACGTTGCTTATTGAAACCAGAAGTCGAGTGTGTTCACTCTTACATCAGTTGAAATACAAGTTTCTAAATTCACTTACATTGTCCACACTAGATGTTTAGTAACTACTACCAAGTTTGTAACTACTAAGTAAGCTCTACATAAAGTAATGCGTATAGTCATGATGTTTACCATCAATTATCCAATAGCAGCCTTCAAATTAGTGAGCAGAAGTTGTTCAAATGCTGTGAATTTCAATTTATCCTGCTTAATCATGAATTGAAATATAAGTATTAAGTATTAGTAATGCGCATGTTTAAATGTAAATGACATTCAGAAACTGTATTTGACAAAATAAATTAGAAATTACATTGTATTTATTATGATTGATTTTTATTAGACATGCACATGGAGGATGCCATTCATCATTACTTGTTCACACTCTTAAAATTGAAGTTTGTCAAGTAAAACATGAGCTTATTGATGCAATTCATAGATCCAATGTTTACTCCTGGTTGGAGCAGGTTTCCGTAAATATTTAGTGGATACATAGAGTTGCGTTTCAACACGTAAAAAAACATTTTTGTTCATAGTTTTGTATTTGCAACCGGACCCTGCGCTGGGTTTTCTGGAAATCTGGTTCATTATATGCTCCCATTCAAAGCGACTTACAAATGAGAATAAACCAACCAGAACGCCCCAGCAACCACCTAGCAACCACCCAGAACGCCCCCAGCAAACGCTTAGCAACCACCCAGAAGCTCCAGCAAATACCTCCAGCAACCGCCTAGCAACCACCCAGAACGTCCCAGCAACCGCTTAGCCACCGCCCAAAAGCCCCAGCAAACACCCAGCAACCACCCAGCAGCCACCCAGAATGCCCCCAGCAACCACCTAGCAACCACCCAGCAGCCACCCAGAATGCCCCCAGCAACCACCTAGCAACCACCCAGAACGCCCCAGCAACCACCCAGAACGCCCCAGCAACCGCCCAGCAACCACTCAGAACGCCCCAGCAACCACCCAGCAGCAAACCAGCAGCCACCCAGAATGCCCCCAGCAACCACCCAGAACGCCCCAGCAACCACCTAGCAACCACCCAGAACGCCCCCAGCAAATGCTTAGCAGCCACCCAGAATTCCCCCAACAACCACCTAGCAACCACCCAGAACGCCCCCAGCAAATGCTTAGCAACCACCCAGAATGCCCCAGCAACCACCCAGAACGCCCCCAGCAAATGCTTAGCAACCACCCAGAATGCCCCAGCAACCACCCAAAACGCCCAGCAACCACTCAGAAGCCCCTGCAAATGCCTCCAGCAACCGCCTAGGAACCACCCAGAACGTCCCAGCAACCGCATAGCCACCACCAAGAAGCCCCAGCAAACGCCTAGCAACCACACAGAACACCACAGCAACCACTCAGAACGCCCCAGCAACCACCTAGCAACCACCCAAAACGCCCCAGCAACTGCCCAGTAACCACCCAGAAGCCCCAGCAACCAGTAATTGTCCAACGTAAAAAAAATATTTTTGTTCATAGTTTCGTATTTGCAACCGGACCCTGCGCTGGGTTTTCTGGAAGTCTGGTTCATTATATGCTCCCATTCAAAGCGACTTACAAATGAGAATAAAACATGCAGAAGTGATCAAGCGAAGATCTGTTTTACAGTCTCGCCCTCAAACAGAAACTCGCTTGATCTGGTCTCAGAGTCACTGCAGATGAGGAAACTCCAGTGCGATCCTGAGTGAAATTACACTCATTACCTCACAATCCTGGCCATCTACACACCGTATAACCTCCCAGAATGCCCCAACAACCGCCTAGTAACCACCCAGAACGTCCCAGAACGCCCCAGCAACCACCTAGCAACCGCCTAGCAACCACCCAGAACGCCCCAACAACCGCCTATTAACCACCCAGAACGTCCCAAAACACCCTAGCAACCACCCAGAACACCCCAGCAACCGCCTAGCAACCACCCAGAACGCCCCAGCAACCGCCTAGCAACCACCCAGAATGCCCCAGCAACCGCCTAGCAACCACCCAGAATGCCCCAGCAACAGCCTAGCAACCACCCAGAACGCCCCAGCAACCACCTAGCAACCGCCTAGCAACCACCCAGAACGCCCTAGCAACCGCCTAGCAACCACCCAGAACGCCCCAACAACCGCCTAGTAACCACCCAGAACGTCCCAGAACACCCTAGCAACCACCCAGAACGCCCCAGCAATCGCCTAGCAACCACCTAGAATGCCCCAGCAACAGCCTAGCAACCACCCAGAACGCCCAAACAACCAGTAATTGTCCAACGTAAAAAAATATTTTTGTTCATAGTTTCGTATTTGCAACCGGACCCTGCGCTGGGTTTTCTGGAAGTCTGGTTCATTATATTCTTCCATTCAAAGCGACTTACAAATGAGAATAAAACATGCAGAAGTGATCAAGCGAAGATCTGTTTTACAGTCTCGCCCTCAAACAGAAACTCGCTTGATCTGGTCTCAGAGTCACTGCAGATGAGGAAACTCCAGTGCGTTCCTGAGTGAAATTACACTCATTACCTCACAATCCTGGCCATCTACACACCGTATAACCTCCCAGAATGCCCCAACAACCGCCTAGTAACCACCCAGAACGTCCCAGAACGCCCCAGCAACCACCTAGCAACCGCCTAGCAACCACCCAGAACGCCCCAACAACCGCCTATTAACCACCCAGAACGTCCCAAAACACCCTAGCAACCACCCAGAACACCCCAGCAACCGCCTAGCAACCACCCAGAACGCCCCAGCAACCGCCTAGCAACCACCCAGAATGCCCCAGCAACCGCCTAGCAACCACCCAGAATGCCCCAGCAACAGCCTAGCAACCACCCAGAACGCCCCAGCAACCACCTAGCAACCGCCTAGCAACCACCCAGAACGCCCTAGCAACCGCCTAGCAACCCCCCGAACGCCCCAACAACCGCCTAGTAACCACCCAGAACGTCCCAGAACACCCTAGCAACCACCCAGAACGCCCCAGCAATCGCCTAGCAACCACCCAGAATGCCCCAGCAACAGCCTAGCAACCACCCAGAGCGCCCAAACAACCAGTAATTGTCCAACGTAAAAAAATATTTTTGTTCATAGTTTCGTATTTGCAACCGGACCCTGCGCTGGGTTTTCTGGAAGTCTGGTTCATTATATGCTCCCATTCAAAGCGACTTACAAATGAGAATAAAACATGCAGAAGTGATCAAGCGAAGATCTGTTTTACAGTCTCGCCCTCAAACAGAAACTCGCTTGATCTGGTCTCAGAGTCACTGCAGATGAGGAAACTCCAGTGCGTTCCTGAGTGAAATTACACTCATTACCTCACAATCCTGGCCATCTACACACCGTATAACCTCCCAGAATGCCCCAACAACCGCCTAGTAACCACCCAGAACGTCCCAGAACGCCCCAGCAACCACCTAGCAACCGCCTAGCAACCACCCAGAACGCCCCAACAACCGCCTATTAACCACCCAGAACGTCCCAAAACACCCTAGCAACCACCCAGAACACCCCAGCAACCGCCTAGCAACCACCCAGAACGCCCCAGCAACCGCCTAGCAACCACCCAGAATGCCCCAGCAACCGCCTAGCAACCACCCAGAATGCCCCAGCAACAGCCTAGCAACCACCCAGAACGCCCCAGCAACCACCTAGCAACCGCCTAGCAACCACCCAGAACGCCCTAGCAACCGCCTAGCAACCACCCAGAACGCCCCAACAACCGCCTAGTAACCACCCAGAACGTCCCAGAACACCCTAGCAACCACCCAGAACGCCCCAGCAATCGCCTAGCAACCACCCAGAATGCCCCAGCAACAGCCTAGCAACCACCCAGAGCGCCCAAACAACCAGTAATTGTCCAACGTAAAAAAATATTTTTGTTCATAGTTTCGTATTTGCAACCGGACCCTGCGCTGGGTTTTCTGGAAGTCTGGTTCATTATATGCTCCCATTCAAAGCGACTTACAAATGAGAATAAAACATGCAGAAGTGATCAAGCGAAGATCTGTTTTACAGTCTCGCCCTCAAACAGAAACTCGCTTGATCTGGTCTCAGAGTCACTGCAGATGAGGAAACTCCAGTGCGTTCCTGAGTGAAATTACACTCATTACCTCACAATCCTGGCCATCTACACACCGTATAACCACACATTACTACAGTCACAGTACTAACCCCGCAAGCTGTTGCTGAAGTTAAGCTATTTATGACCACCATAAACCATCAAGATGTCTAATTTAAAAAGTGTTAGTTTCAGATTGCTGTGGATCTCAGGTTAGAGGCGGGAAGGTTTAGGGTTAACGGCTGAAACGACTGCACAAAACAAACTCTCCGGGGAGCGAGTGAACACCGTGAAGAGTGACTGCTAATGGAGAACAAATGCTAGCAGAAGCTCTGCTCTCAACCTTTCCAGTGTAGAAGTAACAACTGCAATCTCAGAGGTGTTCGGCTTGGCCACCGTATAAGCGGAAGGAAGCCGGGCCTAACTTCGGTTCGCCTTGAGATTTACATTTATATTCTCTCAAGAATGCAGTTTTTCATGGTAAAACATGTTTTTAGGTAGTATTTATGTCTATTCTCACTGCATAAAGGATTGTGAAAACCCAGTGATGTGAGTTTCTACTTTCAGGGATAGAAATATTTCATAGTAAAATGTTTGTAAGTATTTATGTGCAGGAACTGGATAAACAATACTTCCTAAATAACTTAATGCAGTTATAGTTGTGTTCATTCATGCATGCATTTTATTAATTCTTTTAACGCCATATTATTAGCAGCAAAGTCTATATTCATGGCAAACTCAGAGTAATAACAATAAAACTTCATTAAATAAAGAAATAATTGAACCATATTTTCTTACCACAATATTAAAGCAACAACTATACAGGTGAAACTCGAAAAATTAGAATATCGTGCAAAAGTTAATATATTTCAGTAATTCAACTTAAAAGGTGAAACTAATATATTATATAGACTCATTACATGCAAAGTGAGATATTTCAAGCCTTTATTTGTTATAATGTTGATGATTATGGCTTACAGCTTATGAAAACCCCAAATTCAAAATCGGAATATTGTGAAAAGGTTTTCATAAGCTGTAAGCCATAATCATCACAATTATAACAAATAAAGGCTTGAAATATCTCACTTTGCATGTAATGAGTCTATATAATATATTAGTTTCACCTTTTAAGTTGAATTACTGAAATATATTAACTTTTGCACGATATTCTAATTTTTTGAGTTTCACCTGTATAAGCACTTTCAGTTTAATATTTGATCTAAAAAAAATGTTTGTTTTTTTACTATATTGTGAATTTACTGTGATAACTGCATGCAAATTACAATGACAATTGTTTCATATACATACAAAAAACATTATTTTTTTTAGTAAGCAATTGAGACACTGAGGACAAACACACAGGTCAAATAACTGCAGATTATGAACAAAGCTCGAAATGAAGACGAGAAAGGAGATCTTTAACACAGGATGGCAACGATCTTAACTTGTCATCATCATCACATCCGGCTGCCACTCAGCATCATGCTCATCGCCATGGTAACAGCAGCTGCCGAAGGGTTAAATGGCCTTGACCTCAGCGTTTCCAGAGCTCATTAAGCCTCAGATCAGAGACTCCATGTGGACACACAGAGACACGTCCCACCTCATAACTCCAGCACATCAGCTCCCACACACACTTATCAGCTCGCTTGCAGGAGACAGTGTGTCATTACTGACCAACAGGGGGGACAGACAGCGACACACACACTTACTGGGGACCGGTGTTTGATGTTTCTGTAGGGCTCTGTGATTTCACTTTTATTTTTTTCCCAAATTATATTTTTATTTTTTTCCAAATTCCGATTTTTTCTTTTTTCATTTTTCTGGATTCCGTAGATTTTTTTTTTTTTACTCCACTTAAATGGTTAAATTAAATTTTAGTAATCAAAAAGCATGTCTAATAAATTAAAGTCATGAAACTTATTCAATTTGACAACAATTTTTTTTAAAGTTTAACAAAAATTAAATGCTTATGCTCTATGAGATATGTTTTCTGGGTTCCATTTTAATGGTTTAATTACATTTTAATAATCAAAAAGAATGTATAATTAATTGAATTCATAGAAATAAAAATCAATTATTAATTTCTATGAAATGTTTTTTTAATTCTGTGTTGTGTATTAAAAAAATGGCAATAAATGAAGGAATAAAAAAACTTGTAATTCATTTTTTTTGTTTGTCTTGATGCAAGTAATCAACTCAGTAATTTTCATGATGATATCTAAAGGTTAACATTTTTACCCTATTCACGTGAGAAAAGGAATGAATATGAATAGGCAATATTTGGGTCTTTCGCGAAACTTTCCCCTTATGGGATTCTTCTGGGCTTTTTTTCCTTACTCAGGACATATTGAGGATACAAAATCAGCTGAGTTTGCTTCTGTTGCGATTTGTTCAAGGTTGACCCTCATTTTGGCTTAAAATGACTGGACTACTCGTCATGAACGTTTGAACCTGTCAGCGTTGAGTGGAACAACACCGGTGTCAGTCTCAGACGGACCGTGAGCTGAACGTCTGATGCATACGGCACACAAAATGGGAAACAGTTCAGGAGTTTCGAAGTCGTCATCTGATTGGTTGAATTCTAGACGTGTGACTCTCATTCTTGAACGGTCCGCCTGGAAACGCAGCCGTCGCGGTGCCGAACCCCCTCATGGAAAAGAACGCATCATGTTTACAACTGTGACAGTGAGCACTTAGCCTGGCAAGCCAGACCTACATCAAGATGTTAAGTCTGGGAACTCACAATTGACATACCTCAATCCGAGGGGCGGGATAAACGATTGTCTTTCAATATCCCTCGGCACGCAATAGGACAGCGCTTAACCAACTAGAGCACCGAACGGCTGTGGCTGAGTGAGTCCCATGCGTTTTTCCACCAGCGGAGCTAGTTGATATATTAAACTTTTGCCGTATCCGATCATCAAAACTCCAGACACATCTTCCTTTTTTAAGAATGACTTAACCCTCTGGCGCCGGCGCGTTTTGCTGGGGTTTTTTTCACATGGCAGCAACATAGACTTAAAATACTCCGTCATTTATGGTCATATAAATAAAATCAATACATGATTATAAACTATAGAGGGTCTTCTTTTTTTGTGTATACTCACATTAACATCAAAACCTTGTGTTTTCTTTTAAATAAATAAAATAAACAGGGTGCGCTTTCAGCTCACTCTGTCTCCGCAAAAATCTTTCTGAAACATGTCTGGAAAATGAACGGAAACTCCGCTAATACTTATCACACAAACATGAAAACATACGTCTAAAGAACGCTTTAAATTTCTACTTTTAAATAAAACAATTCACATTTAAAACAAATATTCTCCTGCAATGCAATCTGTCTGAAACTAAAGAGAAGTACAGTTTCTCCTGTCTCAGCTCATTATCGTTAATTTGTTCACACCCACTCGCAGAGCGCGCTATTCATAAGATAATGTGTTGAGGCCATTTGCAAAATAGATAAACGCCCCCAGGCAAATGCTGTAAACTCTGTAAACACACTATATTTTTTAGTCAGATTAAGATTCGTCTTGCGCGGCTATGAGGAATAATCCTGGGACATTTACCACAGAAGTGCTGGTTTATTTTCACTTCGAGGAGGAGCAACAGATTCAGCTGAGAAGTGTAAGTGTTTTATGCTTGTGCTTTCTAATCGCGATATAGAATAACGTTAGTGTCTGTAAATGGAAAAATAGCATTAAATGTGAATCATGTTTCTCTGTGTGTGTGTGTGTGTGTGTGTGTGTCGTTGACTAGTTTTGGATAAAGTTTTTCAAATCAAATAAGCTTCAAAATAAAGACATCAAATAAGCTTTTGTTAGGAGTTTCTGGGGATAGAAGTGTCCAGACGTATGCACCCTGTATTTTAAAGAAGAACATTTAATTATTTGCGATACATTATTCATTCACAAAGAATTCAGGGACATTATTCGTGTCCCTAAAGGTTGGAGTTTTCCTCATTTTTTAAATTAAGGCATTACGATTTTTTATTCCTCTTTTTAGTCAACTTTAGCATGGGTGTGTTCACTTATTCTAAGCAGTGTGTGTGTGTGTGTGTGTGTGTGTGTGTGTGTGTGTGTGTGTGTGTGTGTGTGTGTGTGTGTGTGTGTGTGTGAAGAGCAATTTTAACCAGAGAAATCTACAATGCATGCCCAAAGTCGTGCAGCCATATAGTTTCTCTTGATACCAGCATGTTCACAGGTGTTTATTTTTTTTTTTTACAGGGACAAAATGCCACTGATGAGTCCTGCTGACTTCAACATTCACAGGAGACTGTACTTGAACATGGTAAAATGAAAAATCAAACACCTTGGAAATGACAGGTATGTACTATGTTTCAGGAATGGGACAATGCTGTGTGACTGTGTAAGCCTCTGTCTTTAGATCAGTGTGTTTACTAATGTGCTTTTTTGTCCTTTGTTGTGTATCTTTGGATTATGTTGTGTTGTAAATAAATCCAAACAATCTAAAAGCCATTCTTTTTTAAATCTCCTCATTCTTTGTGCAAGGCTCCTCGTAATGATAGGGCCTGATAGCACCTAATAGGGCCATTATGGGAGGGTCTTTGTCTTTCTCAGGTGTGAAATGCCATACATATTAATGAGAGATCACGCCTCCTCGCATAAAGCTTTCTCACACTAAACACGTCATACACATTATAAAAGACTTTATTGACTTATCTGAATGAGTAGTCAGGATGATTCTCACATAGTTTTGGAGTAAATATTCTAGACTATGTGATACAATTTTCAAAAGTCTTGTGAAGAAATAATCAATATGTGTTTTGTGGCCTTATTTCAGAAACTTTTATTTTTAAGTTTTTCAATAACCATGCATAAATAATATTCTCTCAAAAAAACAAACATGTACATACATGTTGCTGACATATTATGGTAGCCCCGTTTGTGCTATATAGGGTGAATTTACACCTTTGCCATTAACATGTTTATAAATAACTGAAAAAAGCACAAATGTCAGTGCATGTCAAAACATTCCAAGGGCCCCAAAAACCCCTTGGTCCCCAGAGGGTTAAGTTACGTTCTCTTAACTCCAAGTCCTCCAGAGTCGCGGCCAAATCCGATTCGAAAGACCGCTGTTCGCCAGCAGCATCTTCTTTGTTTTCAAGTAACGTTAGCAGGGAAATCCCCTATGGAAATCACGCGGAACCGTCACATCTCTGCCGTCATTGTTAAGCCCGTCCACCAACTCTATACACGATGTGATTGGCCTGACCAGAGTTTGGTTTTTCCAGCTCGAAAAGCCGACGGAGAGTTGCTAGACCACACTTTGCTGCAAAATAATTTTTGCGTAATTGGGTGCGTAGGATCAACTAAACACTGCATTTCAAACGTAGAAGTTGGCGGCTCCATTGTTGCAGTAAACTTGCACAACATTCTTGAATGAATCATTGATTTGATGCACACTTTACATTTTCAGGACCCTAAACATGACGTGGAACAAAACGCATGATTGGTTGCTTGCTTTACATGTCAGTCAGTCCAGATCTTCTGCCGTCAGTCTGAAGCTTCGGCTACGTGAGAGACTAGAACAACACTGACTATTCTGCATGTCTGCAAGTTATTTATATATATATATATAGCGCAACTTTTTTCAACACTGAAAATAATCATAAGTGTTTCTTGATCATCACATCCTCATATTAGAGTGATTTCTGAAGGGTCATGTGACACTGAAGACTGGAGTATTTTACTGTATTTTTTTATCAAATAAATGTGGACTTGCTTATTAGCATAAGACAAAAACATTGAAAAAAATCTGAATTATTCCAAACTTTTGACCAGTAGTGTATGTACGTTCAATGGAGTTTTATCCAACACATTTGAAGGGGTCATGGAAATATACGTCACAGGAGGATAGAAAGGACTTTCAAAACTTTTAGCACTGATCCACTTTTTCCTTCTGATCTTCCGACAGCGTCGAGGCCAAATGCCTGTCAGTGTTTCAGCTTTTCCACTAACTAAGATGCCATTGAAAACAGACGTACCACTAACCCGCCTGGTTTATGTCAAACGCCGTAAATAAGTCAAGAAGGAAGTCTAGCTGAGCCTGAACTTCCCCAAACTCTCCTAATCTAATGACTGATGAACGGCACAAGTGACCTAATCTGGAGAAGTGCAAAGGGTGTGAGTGGGAAACTCAAAGGTTGTGCTGCATGTTTGCGTCTCCACAGGAGTGTGAGGCGCCCATCAATCCAAATGATTCAACGACTGTCGTAACTGGTGCTTTGTTTGACAACACAAGACACACATGACCAGCTAACGCTCTGACACACACGGCTGAACTCATGTTGCTCAAGGTCTTAGAAAACAAAAGATCTCAAAGGCTTGAATGCTTGCAAATAGATTTGAATATTAAAATGTTCACAGAACGTTCTGACAAGGTTCTCTCAAATTTATGAACAAACGTTCTTCCGGTAATGTTAATAGAATGTTCAAAGTTATAATGTTCTCAAAACATGAACACAGAAATGTTATTAATACATTCATGGAATATTTTTTTCTGGAACATATTAGTTGGACATTCATCTAAGATTTTTTAAATGTTAATCTTTCATCTACTTGTTTCAGAATTTTCAAAGAACATTCCAAAGTAACATTCTCATAATGTTTGTGCAATGATAAAATGGAATGTTTCTTTAACTTTCGCATAACCAGGAATTATGTTTTTTAATGTTCCGGATAAATTAAGAAATAACATTTCTTGGCTTAACCCTCTGGGGAACAAGGTGTTTTTGGGGTCCTTGAGATGTTTTGACATGCCCTGACATTTGTGCTTTTTTCAGTTGCTTATAAACATATTACTGGCAGAGGTGAAATTACACTCTATTTAGCACAAACAGGGCTACCATAATATGTAAGCAACATGTATGTACATGTTTGTATTTTTGAGAGAATATTGTTTATGCATGTTCATCGATAAAACTAAAAATTAAAGTTTCTGAAATAAGGCCACAAAACACATACTAAATATGTGTCCACAAGACTTTTGACTAATGGAAGTTGTGGCCTAGAGTATTTGCTTCAAAATGATCTGAAAATCATCCTTTCTAATCATTCACATAACACCATAGATTGCTCATAAACGGCCCAACCCCCTCATGTATAATTAGGTGATTCTCACCTGAGAAGACAAAGATGCATTCATTTCATTCAGGTGTGTCACAAGAAAGAATGCAAGGAAAATATATATGCATATATATACACACACAGACATATATATATATATATATATATAATCAAAATATAAATGAAGTCAAAAGCACATTTTTAGTCATACCTGGAAACAAATCCTGTTCAAATAGGTTATATGGGCCATTCAATAGAATTGGTTCAAAGTTAGAGTTGGAAACATCTTGAAAACAAAATTGTCTTTTTCCATAAATCTCTTATAAAGTATTATTTTTTAAAGTATGCCAATACATTTTTTATTATACATATTTCAAAGTTAAGGATTCATTATTTTGATATAGCCTAGCTGGAACAAACACTATAACAGTTGATAAGTTTATTTTTGACAAAACATACTATATATTTAACATATGAGCAGAAACTGCTAACAAAAGCTTAGTTGATGTCTATTTTAGAGTTAAAACTTTATAATCTATCCTAAACTAGTCAAACACACACACACACACACACAGAAACATGATTAAAATTTAAACAGTAGGCTATTTTTGCGTTTACAGACACTAACGTTATTATATAGGCCTATCGCGATTAGAACAAAGCACAAGAATAAAACACTTAAGGTGATGATACACAGAGCAACTATTCAAGCAATGTTGCTGGGCAATGTTGCCGTCAACGGGCAACCAGATGAGAAACAGGGCCCACCACTGATCTAAATTATCCAGATAGAAATGTATTGCCCATTTTTAATGGGAAATTGCACAAGCAACAATCGCTCGGCAAGATTGCCCTGCAACATTGCTCAAAAAGTTGCCCTGTGTATCATCACCTTTACAACTCAGCTCGCTCCTCGAAGTGAAAATAAACCAGCACTTGTTCTGAGGTAGGTAAATGTCCCAGGATTGTTCCTCACAGCCGCGCAAGTACATTAATCTGACTAAATATAGTGTGTTTACAGAGTTTATATGGGCGTTTTACATGTCTCAATGTGTTGCTTCAGATCATTAGCGTTTGAATAGCGCGCGCTCTCCGTGGGCGTGTCACATTAGCGCAATAATGAGATGCGAGAACGATAATGAGAATGGCTGACACATCTCTCTTTTTATATAGAATATGGAATATTTATTTTAGTTTTAAATTAGATAATTTTAAAGTACAAACTTAAATGATCATAAACATATATTGCTCATGTCTGGGTGAATAGTATTAGCTGAGTTTTTTTTTAAGTTTAGAGACGTGCTCCAGAAATAAAGTTGACGGACACGGAGAGGCAGAACGCACACCCTGTTTATTTTCTTTATTTTACAAAACCACAATATTTTATTTCGATTGTAGGTGGTGTGACGATCGTCCTATGCACTCATCACCGTTGCCCTGGAGAAAGACGCGAAACACCTGTGCTCGCTCATCATTGCTAACTCGGACACACCCGTCATCAATTCCCACACGGCCATATAAGCGACATGAGGCTGAACAACGAGGAGGAACAGGCTTCTTGAAAGCTGAGAACTAATGTGTCGTCTCTTGTTCTTTTTCCAGAAACCAGCGTGTGACCGAGCTAGACGAGTTACGAGCACAGCACCGATTCACCGCACCAAGGAAACCTCGAATAGAGAATACCGCCTCACCTCAAGAAAGCCGCTCTTCACTCTGCACTCTTCAACTTAGACTCTGCACTTATTCCACTTGTAAATAAACACTTAATCTGAGCTCTCCTTGTCGCGTGATACTTCCGCCCGTCACAGTGGGCACATAAAAAAGTAGACATTTAACAGTTTTTTTTTTATATGTTTCATAACTCTGTATGACCAGAAATGATGGAGTAGTTTAAGTCTATTTTTCTGCTATGTGAAAAAAATCTCCCAAAACGCACGTGTGCGTTCTTGGTCCCCAGAGGGTTAATATAAATGAAGACTTCCAAAATGTTCTTAAATCATATTTTTATTTGCTGGTAGGATATTAAAACTCTCCAGTTGTGGTGAATATCAGCGTTTAATGTTGTTTATGTGTCTATGTGGTGTTTTTAATACGCTTTAAGACACACCATGTGTAAATTGAGTGAGTGGAGTGGAGGCGGGGCTCATTTGCATATTCATAGAACCGCACATACTAAATGAGGCAAGGGTGTCGAGTTACATTCAAGATATTTTAAGACATGAAGACTTTTCAAAGAAAAAAACTTTTACAAATGTCATTTTGGTGATCAAAGATGAGTTTTAAGGAGACAATTATTGACTATTGATTAAAATTACCTGCACAGACACAAAATAAAAAGTAAAAAGCATTTATCTCTAGTTGTACTTTGTGTAAATAGCCTCTGCCTTTTTATTGTCTTTCTCAAACCCTTGTCAGAGTAAAACTTATTTTCAGTTGTGCAACAGACTGCGATCCACAAAACTAACAACCAAAAACATCATTTCACAGATCGTTTGACAAGAAACAGCAACAAAATATCCTTTAATTCAAAAAATTTCAACAATTAATTTTTGACTTAACATCTCATAATAATAATGATAAACTTCCTCATTATAATGAGATATTACGTCATTATTACGAGAAAGTTTCTCATTATTATGAGATGTTAAGTCATTATTACAAGTTTCTCATTATTACGACATACTAAGTCATTATTATGAGAAACTTTCTCAATATAATGAGATACTAAGTCATAATTATGCTTAAGTTTCTCATTATTATGACTTAAAGATTTTTTTACTCAACCGTGGCGGAAACGGGCTTCCATATTACATTTACATTTATGCATTTGGCAGAAGCTTTTATCCAAAGATACACAATTATTTACATTCTCATCAGTTCTTGCTTTCCCTGGGAATCGAACCCATGACCTTGGCGTAAGTTATCGTCTTTCAAGTATAAAAAAATTATCGTTATTGGTATCGGCCAAAATGTTCATATCGGTGCATCCCTAACATAAATTACATTGTTATGCCATCTAACATCAGCAATTGAGTTTGAAATATCATGGCGCAATATCGACACCATTTACACCCTGCGACAAAACAAGCGTGCAGGAAAAGATCCTCTTTAAACTCTTTAAATCTCCAGAATGACCAGCAAAGGCCAAAGGATATTGAGTCGTGGGACCGTGACTTCAAAGCCGTTCTAATTTATAGCGCCTGAGAAACAGCAGGTTATATTTCTCTGGCTTGAAAGAGGAGGTTAGGAACGTCTAACTACACTTATCTAAGAGAAAGAAAGTTTGCATAGTGCCTGAACTTTCAAAGTGAAAGGCAATAAAGCACTTCAACACACCAGGAATCCAATGCAACCTGGTTGTCACAAATTTAAGATTTATCCATTCGAATTGAATCGAAATTTCTATCCACTCGGATTAAACAAATGTGATGTATAGTGTTCAGTCATGCATAAATTAATCCGGTTTCTGCACGCAACAATACACTGCATAGTTTATTATTAACTATTTGCATCTATTACATTTTATCAAAACACATTTATTCAAATGGTTCAGTATCAGCATACATTCGTTAAGTTAAAAAGTATGACAATTATTAAAATATAGGTAGCTGTGGAACAAGCAATACTCAATTAACTGAAACAAATGAGACTGAAACCAATTGGATTTACTTATGATAAATACTGTATAGACCTGGTTATTGTGGATTTAAAACATTATCATCAGTTTATTAGTTTAATTTATGCATGGCATGCATAATATATTTATGCATGAAATAAACATCACATTAGTTTATTAGTCCATGTTAAAACTGTGCAATCCAAATTTAAGCCTAAATACGTTTTAGATGTAGACGTAGTTATCTTTAAATTTCATGATGGGGAAAGTCATCCCATGTTTTGCATGATGTCATTTATCTAAATTAATTTGTTTTGTGCTTCATTATTGTTATAGAGAAGCTTTAATAAAAGGTGCCCATTTAAAGTGTCAACATGTATTTTTTGAGGTCAAGATTTTGAGGTTTTATGTTTGAAGCTACAATATGTACTTTTTTTCACCGCTAGGGGTCGCTAACCTCTTACAATAACAAAGGCCTAGATTGATGACGCAGTGAATAAGCGGAATTATGGAACTAGTCGTCATGTCGATTGATCTAATAATGTTTCTGGATGAGTGAATACAGTGATGTTTTAATCATGACTGTGGTGTGAAGCAGGGCGCGAGTGCTAATGAGAGACAGATCTCAGCGCCACACGCGAGTCCCGCGGATATAAAGGAATGAGGACATTTCATTCTACCGAACTACACGCAAGTGCTTATTACTACACACAGGTCAGTTTATGCAACAAATTAAACTTATGAGGGAACGCAGCGCTGCTTCACTTGCTCTACACTATCACTAAACTGCATTTGAGTGTGTTAAAGTTATAATGTTATTCTGTGTGTTAGTTTGTCTGTATGAGACTATCAGTGCGCTAGATCAACATTTGAATAACATACTGATCATATTCTATCATTTCATCATGTTGTTGAGCTGTTTAACATTGATTAGTTTTATGTACATTTGCTCCCCTGTCTAAGAAAGCTCATGCGAGAGCGGCGTCTCTGTCGAGTCGAAGTTAGCCGCGGACGCTAGCTCTCGGCATCTCGAAAACGCCACGCCGATATTGATCCTCGTTTTAGTTCTCCTTTTGTCCCAAAGTCTGCTTGCCATGGTCCATAATGCTTGAACGAAACAACAACAGCGCGAGCGCGCCGCTAGACGTAACGCTGTTGTCCACGTCTGTCGCCATGGTTACTACAGCAGTACGAGCGGAAACCAGGGAAACGCGGATATTACGTAATTGACAGGCGACAGGTGAACATGGACGAGTCATTATTTAAAATTGGAATTTCTCTGAAATTAAAAATCTTTGGGAACTTTGGGGATATTGTACACAACTGCAGGAAATTATCACATTGTGCAAGTGATTTTTGGTTATTTTATTACAAAAATCGTAAATATGTTTAATAAAGGTGCCCATTTAAACTGTCAACATGTTTTTTTGAGGTCAAGATTTTAAAGTTTTATGCTTAAACATAAATATTCCTGGAGTGAAAAGTGTGACAACTAGCCCCAATCTCCACAATAGGCCTCGTTTACACTGTCAGTGAAATGTGACCCAATTCCGATTTTTTACTTGTATGCGACACAGATCGGATGTGTTCTATGACAGTGTAAACGCTTTTCAGCGTGTTTATCAACGCCTTTGACTTAACGTTATATTACTGTATTATGTATATATAAATATATGACCTACCCCAACCCCGTCCCTAAACCTACCCGTCACTGGGGTTAATACCATTTATGAGTGTTCTCCTACCATCCTAGGAAAAGAAATATCGCTCCACAGATGTAGATATAGATTTTGCTTCGTTTCGCTCGGACATTTAACGGCGTACACATACACGCGGAATCACTCGGACATTTAACGGCGTACACATACACGCAAAAGATTTCGGCGTGGACATACACGCGGATATCTCAAAATGCGTATAGATAACACGCCACTTGAATTGAAAGTGGCGTGTATGTTTACGCAAAGTCATGATGTCATGTTGCGAAAAGAACGCATGCATTCGGATATTTCGAGATCGGTTTCAGGCCTTGTTCATATGTGGAAATAAATCAGATGTAAATCGGATATGTGCCATGCGACTGTCATGTAAACGGGCAGATCGGATTTTCCGAGGCATTAGGCTGCGTCTCCACGGTTTAATGACGAGAGAAACCCCGACGCGCATCTGCAAAGGGACGGATGGCCCGACGAACGTCGTAGCAGAGGAATGTGGACACACGTTGACACAACATATCAAAGGTTGGCTTGTTCATTCTAAAATTTCGGACCCACTGCTCCTCGTTAAAGCCCGCCACGATCTCATGAAAGTGCGTTTATTGCACGATTTTTTTTCACGTGCCATTTACGCCAAAAATAGTTTTTGCGTGCATGATACGCACTTTATGGCGTTTAATACGCACGTTTACAGTGCGTATCATATGCAAGCAAAAACTATTTTTGGCGTATAAATGGCATGAGAAATAAAATTTGTGCTATAGATACTCACTTTTATGAGATCGTGTTGTATGTTCCCACTTGTCCTGAGATCTCGCGGTGTGTTCGTCCATCTGAGCAAGAAGACCCCTGTAAACATGCGCGATGTTTCAGTCAAGTGTAAACACATTACTCGGATATGGGTCACAATTTAAAGAACGTGTAAACGGACAGTAAAAAAAATCGGATATAGCCAACAAATCAGAATTGGGCATCAAGACCTGCAGTGTAAACGAGGCCTATGAGTGTGTGAGACTATCTGACACAGATAAGAGTCGCGATACTGCGGAAACTCGAGAGGTGATTCCCAGGAAAGAGTAAACGGTGGAAAGCTCAACTTCTTTCCTCCTTCACAGTCCTGCCAAGAAAAGCCCAGCAGCCAAAGACAACACAACAGACAACGAGACCGCTCTTCTGCGGTCATGTTCCTCAAAGACAATAAAATGGATTTAGGGTTAGGCATTTGAGTATTCTGACTATTTTCTACCTTCTGTGAAATAACCATAACACACAACCTCAAGCAGCTTTTTGCTTTAATAAATAAACAGTTAAAACTGTATGTCAGCAACACTTTCTGACAGACATAATCCGGTAAAAATTGCCATCTAAAAGTTCGAGTTTTAAAGTAACCCTGTGTTAGTGGATTAAATGCATGACTAAAACCTCATGGTATACGTTACTCTAAAAACTTTAACTCTGTCAAATCACTAAGAATCGTGAATATATCAACCATAAAGACCCAGCGATATCAGTATATTATGGCAAACTTGTTTCAAAAGTGCGTCCTTAAAAACATTGTGGTTCAGAACGCAATTATCATTAAATATTCTGGGAACAAATTTGATTTCACATATAATGTTTTCCTGGAGATCTGGGCTGGTTGTCACATGATCGCAATAATTTTGAGTTTTGTTGAATCTGTATTGTATGATTCATAACTGTTTTGTACTTTATCTAATAGTTTTACTGTTTACACTTCGTTGAAAATCCAACAATATGTGACAACATGCCCCGGTCTCCTTTATTAATTGATCACACTTCCTATGTCACGCTGACCTCTGCTGGTCAACAGCTGAACAACACAAACTCACCGAACAACACAAACTCACTCACTAAACAACACAAACTCAATCTGAAGGCTTCATCATATTTATGGAAAATAGCATCCAGCTGCAGGGTTACAGAAGTTTGGTTACTTACAGGGTTTCCTCGCAGGTGATTCTTGGTCGTCAGGTATTAATTTATTATCCTCAGGTGTTGATTTAATTGTCATCAGGTATTGATTGCCTTTAGGTATGAATTATTGTAATCAGGTATTCATCGATGATGTCCTGATGATGATGAGCTAGTTTTGTGTTACACTAAATAATTTTTTAAATAAAAATAGCCTACATACCACGGTATTCCAAGTTAAAGAAAGTAATGATAAGGAGCAAAGAAAACAAAACGAGATTGACGTCGATGTTTGGCGTCCTCAGCTGCAGTTACCTGACGTCATCACGTGACGTGCTGATCGCGCGCGCAAAAGCTATTTAATATGAAAGCTTGTTTCCGCCCCAGAATAAAAAATAAAAAAAGGTAATCGCGAATTTTTATTTCACAATTCTGACTTTTTATCTCAGAATTGCGTGATATAAAGTCGCAATTGCGAGTTATAATAAAATCAGAATTGTCAGATATAAACTCGCAATTAGCCTACTTTTTATTCTGTGGCGGAAACAAACAAGTCGCAATTGGGAGATATAGAGTCAGAATTGCGTGTTATAAAGTCAGAACTGTGAGATAAGGAGGAAACAAGCTTCCATAGTTTAGTGGGCTTACACTGAATTTCATTAAAAAAATATTACCATTTTCATTTAGTTCCTTCTGGTATTTCCCTAAGTATCCGTTGAAAAGCCTTTTGCTTACTTTACAGCATAAATTGCTCTTAAATGTTTTTCTTGTTTTTAAGCACAAACTTAATTTTGATGAAATTTTTCAAGAAACAATGCTTGATATCTAATTTTGTTGGTCGTCAAACACAACCCCTAGCTTCGATGCTGTCCTGGGGTGCGTTTCCCAAAGCCAACTATGGTCGCAAGTTCCGTCGTTACCAATAGAGTTCAATGGAAATTGCGATCATAGTTGGATAACGATGCTTTCAGGAAACACACTCCTGGTTGGTGTTAGTGTTGTGGACCCCAGGTGTACATGGACCTCTGGTCAACTGATGGATCTTCAGGAATTACAAGGAGCTCCATCTTTGCAAGATTGAGCTGTAGATGATGCTCCTTCATCCAGGCATAAATGTCTGAAAGGCAAGCAGAGATACGAGCTGAGACAGTGTGATCATCAGGTTGAAATGACAGAGAATGCTGCATGTTATCTGGAGAAGCCGTTGGCATTGTGAAGTTGTGTAAATGGAGAAAAGAAGAGGACCGAGCACTGAACCTTGAGGCACTCCTGTGATTAGCTGAACCTTGAAAGATCTCCCTGTGAGACTGAAGCCACTGAAGTACTCAAGATGTCCAGGACAGAAAGGGTGGACAGGATGATCTGGTGGTTTACAGTGTCAAAGACAGCCGACGCATCTAGTTAAATAAGATAGATAACCTGGAGTTCGCTCTCGCCAGCTGCAGAGTTTCAGAAACGGTCAAGCCAGACTGGTTTTCATCAAGTACGTTGTTCTGTGATAGAAAGGAGGTCTTTTAAGACTTTTTATTTAATTGCAAATAACATTCAATTAAAGTCCCCCTGTGGTGAAAATCCAGCTTTTAATGTTGTTTATGTGTCTATGTGGTGTTTTTAATACGCTTTAAGACACACCATGTGTAAGTTCATAAGTCGACAGCATTGCTGAGTATTTTCTGCTTAAAACTGCAGTGAACCAAAGACAGTCTCAAAAACACGGTTTGAAATCGCTGGTGTTTCTGACGTCACAAACGACCTTGTAACCAATCAGATCAACGTGTGATCGTCAACCAGTGGATCTCTGAGCTGAGGGAGTGAGTGGAGGCGGGGCTCATTTGCATACCAGAACCGCGAATACTAAATGAGGCAACCCAGCAGTTTTTGTTTAAAAGCAGAGGCTCTGTTCTTTTGATACATTGAAAACCGCTAGCGATGAAAGAGTTGAGTATATTCTTTTCAAGAAAATATTTACAGATAAATACAGATCATTTCAAAGCAGCTTCACAGTAATAAACAGGAAAATAGCCGAATCAATGATGCAAACTTCATCAAATATGAGACTAAATCCAATTTTGCAGTGAAGGAGCTCTGAAAAAGATTACTCAGAATTAGATAAAGTAATAAGTATAAGCACTAAAAGTATGCTATACTTCACAATGTCAGCTATACTACTATACTAATAATTACTATAAGCAGCACTATAGGCTACTTTACGTATAGCATAAAGCAGTGTGTTGTGGAGCGCGGCTCCCCCGTGGCTCCTCGTGTTTCTGGGACTCTCCTGAGACATCATTAGCAGTGTGTGCACGGAGGGCAAAGTCGATGTACTGTCGTCAGAAGCTTTCTAGTGTCCCGAGCCCCTTTCTGCACATCTCAAAATATGAACAGAGTTAGCTTTATGGTCAGAGAGGTTTCAGACTTTCTGCACAATTAAAATCGGCATTAAAGACCCACTCCGATGAAAATAATGTTTTTCTAGGTGTTAACATGTTCTTGTGGCAATTTTCTGATGTTAGAGGACATATCTTGAGAAAAATAAGCTCAAAGTTGTATTTCTGAGTATTTCTACATTCAAATGGCTGTGAATCAGTAGCAGACGCTAAAATGCCTGCTAAAATAGACTGGAGTTGTGACGTAGTAACTCCACTGGGTGAGGCCACAAGCTCATACCCCCTCCGCCCCGCCCGCTCAGGTTCTGAGGAGTAGAGAAGACGATGGCGGATCAAAACCTATGTGCGGTAGCGGGTTGCAATGCTAAAGGCCATTGCACACTGAGTCCGAAATTTTCGTATGCGTTTTTTCGTGTTCGTCAGCCTAAAAATTCGTCACGCACAGAAACCTTGCACACGGAGTCCGATGCGTATTTATTAAACTTTTGCGGGAAAAAACGCACAAAAATGCTAAATGGATTCGTCAAGCAGTAAGGATGATTTTGTTGCCCTCTCTCTTATTGAAATGAGAATAAAGAGAAAATTTTGGGTCCATCCAATCCTGAAATTGCGCCGAGAGGAAGGAGAGTTCTACTTCCTTATCAAGGAGTTGCGAATTTATCCAGAGCGATTCAAAATTTACTTCAGAATGTCAGTGGAACAGTTTGATGCTTTGCTAGCGATTCTGGAGCCACATATTAAAAAGAAGACCACCAATTTCTGTGAACCAATCGAACAGAGACTGTTCATGTGCAATGATGTGCGGAACGAGCTCCCCCCGGCCCTGAATTGTCAAAAAACCTCTCAAAATGCTGGCTGTGGGTGTGAAAAACGCAAAAAATCGAACCCGTTGCAAAATCCTTTTCACAATATTCTAATTTTGAATTTGGGGTTTTCATAAGCTGTAAGCCATAATCATCAAAATTATAACAAATAAAGGCTTGAAATATCTCACTTTGCATGTAATGAGTCTATATGATATATTAGTTTCACCTTTTAAGTTGAATTACTGAAATAATGAACTTCTGCACGATATTCAAATTTTTCGAGGCCAATAGTGCTTCATATCATGTTACTGTATTTTATTGTGTTTAAATAGACATGATCTTTAGGTATTCATATAAAGTGTGATATAGTGTAAAGACACCGAAACACAATATCAACGACAGCATCTAAAATAAAACCTTTATGTATATCTTTAGGATGTTGCATCAATTGCATGTTTCAGTGTCTATTAAAACCAACGCTATCTCACGACCAATTCGTCTGAATTTGACGAGTGATTAAAAGATGGCTAATTCGTACGAATTCGTACGACCTCATTCGTACGAATTTGTACGATTTGTCTAAACCCACGTGATGGGTACACTCTAAAAAATGCTGGGTTGTTTCAACCCAAATTTGGGTCAAATATGGACAAACCCAAATGTTGGGTTGAAGATGTAATTAAAAAATGTACAGTTGAAAGTGAAAGTTGAAGTTGGGTTAACATTTTAAATTACATTTTTAACCCAACATTTGGGTTTGTCCATATTTGACCCAAATTTGGGTTAAAACAACCCAGCATTGTTTAGAGTGTAGGTTTAGGGGCGGGGTCAGGGGTAGGTCATTCGTACGAATTCATACGAATTGGGCAACTCGTCAAATATGTACGTTTTAGCAAAAATCGTACTAATTCGTACGAGTGAGGTCGTACGAATTGTTACGAATTAGCCATCTTTTAATCACTCGTCAAATTCGGACGAACATGCATGTTTGCGCTGTACGTGGAGGAGTGTGTTTATCCCTACTCACTCCACAGATGAATACTTGATGCAAGTAAATGTCTCAATCAAATTTAGTGCAACATAAGCAGTTCTAGAACAAACACAAGCGCTCAGGAGTTCATTCGCAAGCTAATAAGGAAAGCATCGCAGATTCCTTGTATCATCATAAAGCCGAACGGATTTGGCTTCCAGTGAACAAAAAGAGGACAGAAGCAGCTGATAAATGAATGCAGGATCTGCTCGCCTCTTTCAACACTTCTCACGCATTAAACAGAAGAGGAACCTGACCAACATTCATTTGGATGAAGAAGTGCATGAGATATTTCAGACCATAAAGGGATCGTTCCCATCTTAACAGTGTGAGGAGGGGACATTAATTTGATGGTCTAATTTAGGTTATGCTAATCTGCATTTTTAAACGTGAAGCCGCTCATGCAGAACAAGTCTTTCCTGCAGTTTTGTTTCTTTTCTTTTTTCCACTGCGGAGGAAGTTTTAATCTGCAGTCTTTTCATTTAAAAGATCAAGCAAACGATTCCTCGCGATATGAGCCGTTTTAACTAAATACTGTGAGAAAGAAGAATCACTTTTAGTGAAGTTTGCACAATTAAAAGTCTCCGCAGAACGATGTAAAGTATCATTAGCATGGCCAGTCGTGCTTTAAATTGAAAATTCATCCTCCCAAGTCATTATTAAAGAGACGCTTCTGCAGAGGGAGACTTTCCGTGACATTTGCCCATGAATATTTAAAACGAGAGCATTATTTGTGATGACGTGTCCGGCTGTAATATACAATGCGGCAATTATGTCCCTCCTGAGAGCAATAAATGAGGGAAATGAAAGACATGCTCGGAGGAATAAAGAGCATCTTATGCAGGAGTTTAATTAACACACATTCAGACATTAAAGAAAAAATAGTAATTAGAGATTAATAGCCTATATGTAACCTGTATGATTAGCATCTGCAACACGTGCGTTAGATCAGGGGTTTTCAAACATGTTGAATGCAAATAATAAAATACAACCAACCACAATCATGCATGTAAAATAATTAGACAGAGGTCAAATGTCACGTGTCTGATATTTTAAGCAAAATAAATACAGTAAAAATTGTGAAATATTATTCCAGTGTAAATCAGAATATACAGTAAAGTGTAATTTATTCCTGTGATCAAAGCTGAATTTTCAGCATCATTACTCCAGTCTTCAGTGTCACATGATCCTTCAGAAATCACTCTAATATGAGGATCTGATGCTCAAGACACATTTATGATTATTATCAGTGTTGAAAACAGTCATACTGCTTCAGATTTCAGTGGAAATTGTGATGCATTTTATTTTTCAGGATTCTTTAATGAATAGAAAGTTCAAAAGAACAGTGTTTATTTGAAATAGTATCTTTTATAAATGTCTTTAGCCACTTTTGATCAATTTAATGCATCTTTGCTGAATAAAAGTATTAATTTTTAATGAATAAAATAATAAAATGATTGTTTTCTTCCTCGCATACTGCTTATATTGCATATATATGTGAATGTCGTACACTCACATTAAATTCTGGGTTGTTTTAACTCAATTTTGGGTCAAATAGGGACAAACCGAAACGTTGGATTAAAAATGCAATTTAAAAATGTAACCCAACGGCTGGGTTTGTCCATTTTGACCCAAAATTGGGTTAAACCAACCCAGCATTTTTTAGAGTGTTTGACTGTCAGCTGAATAACAATGACGCTCGTGATGGCAGAATTGAGTTCCGTTTGCATCATTGCTCATCAGTGCTGTCCTGTGGATCACTGAAGCTGCTCTGGAAGATCTGGGACGTGTAAAGCGCTGTAGAAGTGATTGTTCTTCAGGGTTAGACGTGTGTGACTGGATCTTCTGTACGGCTGATGTCAGCAGGGGGAGATGTGGCTCTTTCTGCATACCGTAGTTTTACCGCAGTAAGATTTCAGTGATCTCCTCCAGTGAGTGCATGCAAACGCTGACTGAGTTATGGACTTGTTTTATGATGCTGGTCTGTTATTAAACATAATTCGCCTGAAAATCGATTAGCCAACAGTATCAAATCAAACAGTAGGATGCTGTCACATGACCTA